>JANAVB010030217.1:5359867-5649867 GCA_029216955.1 Iris pallida | reverse complement strand
AAATTTTTTTAGGAGGGTAGATTTGACACTATCACATTCCTAGATAGGATTATTTTTGCCATTTTACATTTGTTATATAGTGTGTATAATTATTTAATTAATTATATGCGCTTGTACTTATTAATGGACTAGCCAATTTATTGAACCCTTGGTTAGTGAACCTATTTGGACTTATCATGACACTTTGACCTACATTTTAGCTTATCCACAATGAGACTCATTTAAGTCATGATAAGTCATGAATAGGATTAGAACTAATTACCAACTTAGTCTAGAAGCTTCTAGGTTAACCAAACCTACATGACAACTAAAGGGGGCAAAGTGTACTTTTCAAATCGGCATTAGGGCACCATTATGGCCGGACACATGTTGGGAGAGGGCTTACTCTTTACTTCTCATTTTGGAGCTTTTAATCCTAGTTTTAGTGTTCTCCAAAAACCCTCTTCATTCTTCCATTCATTCCTGCATCAAAACCACTCTAAATCCCTCACAATATTCTCCTATTCTTCATCCAAGAAGCCCAGAAGCATGGAGGCTAAGGAGCACAAGAAGAGGAGGCTATTGGCTTGAGGGTTGTGTCTAACATCTCTTTTGTGTCCATTTGTGGTGCTTTATTGGGAATCCATCTCCTAATCTACTAGTCTTTTCTTCATATTTAGACACTATTACATGCATTGCATCATTAGAAAATCCATCCATGGACTAGGGGTACCTGAGGAAGAACTAGGTTCTAATGACCATGTTGGTAGAAGTTACATAGGGTTTTTGTACCATTTTTAGAAAAATCTGAGAATGGTAAGCCAAGCATTTGTCATTTGGTTTGATAGACTAAATGGCATATGAATGATGTGTGTGACTAGATATGTGTCCAAATATGGATACTAATAGGTTGTGTCATGTTGCACTAGGACATGGAGTCAATTTGGGAGTTTTATTCCTCCTACACTTGTCACAACATGTCACAATTCACATGACACATTGCACTAGCTAGACACTACTCTAATTAGTTTCTAGTTGTCATTTTGGACATGCTCATGTGTTTTGGCATGAATAAGACAAGGTTGTTATAGGTATCTTAGGCGTATCATGAAAGTATCAGAGTTTTAGTACGATAATAGCATGGTGCACACCAAGTGTTTGTGAAATTGCTTGTGTGTGTGCAAATACACATGTGGTTGTGTGTATGTTCAAATATAGGCATGTATATATATATTTTTGAGAGTGTGTGTATGCTTGTATTATACTAGAGAGAGGGTGTGTGTGTGTTAGTGTGTCCCTATGTGCATAGGATACATAGGTGTACCTATGTATGTGAGAATGCACAACCAGTAGTCTAGTAGCTAGGATACAGGATCTATCTCCAGTTATATTCATTTGGGACATATTATATTTATTTGGGATATGTAAATATTGATATAGACTTCTAGACTCTATTTGTACTTGACTTATGCTATTAGACTACTATTTCATCATTTCTTATCTTCATATCAATTCGTGTTATTATCTTCCCTTAGATATCTACGATTGAGTATATAATTCTAGATGATATATTATCCTCCGTTCGGAGTTGAGATTATTGTTGACAGGTTTTCATTATATATTTATTAAACCATTTAGATAGCATTATGGAACTATACAGTGTTCTACCGTTGATACTGCGGCGCAGGCTGGACGTATCCACGTACTCGTGTCCCTATACTGGGTGCGGGTCGTGACAAAAGGTGCATGACAAGGACAAGCATGCTCCTTCAGCTCATGCGCATAGAAAACCTATGCGCATAGCGCAAATGTCGTCAGGGCTATATGCAGCAAGTTTCCAGGCCATTAGCATTTCTGCCGCATGGCCACCTGCACGCATGGAGGGTCTTCGTGCCAAACAACAAATTTAGCCATGTAGTTTTCTCAAAACTTGTCATGGCCATAACTTCCTCTCCCGAACTCAAAATCAAGCGATATAAAATCCAAAAGTCCATGAAATCAAATTCTCTACAAAATGGAATAACTAGTGTTCGAAAATAACAAGTTTTGATAGACCAATTCCAAAAAAAACCATAAAACCCTAACTATAAAACATAGATCTACACTAAACTAGCCATTAAATTTGAAAAGTCCAAGAACTAAACATGTAGAGTAAGTTTAGATACATAATATAGGCTAATAATATGTAAAAAAAAATCAAAGAAAACACAAAAACAGGTGGTCTTTCTATTAGTGCAAGATGTACTTGCCTAGGTGGTTGGGAGAAATGAATGGGAGTGAATGAGGAAAGAGAAAGGAAAAGAGAATATTTATATGGAGGGTGGCTCAAGTAAACCCTAAATCTAACGTGTTCTTACCCAAATAACTAAGGCCAGGTTCCATTCTACCTAATTTCAATAAAAGTCCAAATCACACCACGGTCTAGTATTCCATCATCGAAGCAGTAAACCACACCTACAACTAGACAAGGATAAGGGATGTCACACTATTTTATGACGAGACACTATTGCATACCATGATCAGGTATAAATACAGGATACAAATATGCCATGATACAGATGTCAAATACCATGTTCAAGATTAACACAGAAAAAATAAGTATATTGGGAATGGAGAGTGACATTAATCGAATAACCATAATAAAAAATATAGTTATATCATTGGGCTAACAAATACCGCATACCAAACACCCTCGAGGAAGAAAATGAATCCTTGGATGGATAGGGGAATCATTTTTACCCTATTTTCCTTCCACTTGGAAACTAATTTCCTTTCCTCATCATTTCCTTGGGTATCCAAACACAGAAAATAAAAGACTTTCCTTCCCCAAGGCCCTGATTTTGTGAACCAAACACGACCTACAAGAAAATGAGTCAGCCCATTATTAAACAAATGGAGACACTTCATAATAAACTCCAAATATTTTAGAATCGTCAAAATTACTACTTTTGGAGTGTCTCATTCGTATTGGACACAATGGGATACTACAAATAATACCAAATTAACCTTCTATTTTATCTCCATTTTCTCTTTTTATTTTTCCTTTTATTTTTTTTGTTGGTGGCTTGGTTGGATTAGTATTCGCGAGCTATAACACACATCAAATTTGGAGAGCCTCTTAGCTTGCTAGCATTTTTTAAATATGGGCAAGAGCCCAGTGTAGACTCCAAGTGCTACATATTTTGGCTAAAGCAAAAATATAGCACTTCAAATCCCTCCCACGGCGGACGCTTGGATGCTTTTAGAGTATCATTACAGAACAAATTAAAGAAAATGATGATTCATGGAGGTCTGTCAGATAGTGCATACCACAGTAAAAAGGGTAGGGACAAAGATATTGTTTAGAAACGATTTAGGACCCTTTTGAGACAAAAACTATCAAAGTGGCATACTAATGGTACACAGATATCAATATATCAGCAATATATCAGAAAGTAGTCAATACTAGACATAACATTTCTAGATCCTAACATATTAGATAGTATACTGACGGTATACCTCCTGCACATAAACTATGCAGATACTGTTGGATTTTTGTTATACCCTGTCGATTCATGAGATGAAGAACATAATAAAATTAAATTGCAAAAGCATACCTGAATCAATTGTCTTTGCTTGACGGATCTTGAAGCACACGTCTCTTTATGGGGTTTGATCTTCCAACCCGCTACGGCCCTTAATAACAAAGATGAAATCTTTGTTCCTCTCTTTGTTAATGGGGATACAGAAGAGAATAGAAAAAACCCTCTCTTGGTGGCCGTATGAGTTGGGGACCATAACCCTACTGAATACACATATTTATATATGTGTTGATATTTCTAATTTGGCCCCTCATCAAATTAGAATTATCTCCGGTATCTACACATTAATTCCATGACAATTATACCCTTAAGCCAATTTCCAAATAGACCACTTTAATTTGGCTTAATTATTTAGATAGCCCAAACACAATTAATTTTACATGTGCGGCCCCTTAATTATTGAACAATTCCAACAATCTCCCACTGGGCCACATATGTAACCTTATAATTGTGTTAACCTTAGTGATCTCATAAATTGCTATCTTAATTCTTAGGGTATATCCGGACAATCTCGTCCATTAACCATATCAACATAGGATCAAAGCGGCATTCGTCACATATAGCGTAACTAAACCATCACTGGTCACATATACCAATATAGCTAAATGACATAGATCAATCATGGATGCGTAGCATGAAAATTACACGCAATGTGATCAATACATGTCTATTTTCAACTGATCCTCCTTAACTTTAGTGAGATCAATACTTTAACATAATGAAAACAGAATGAACTGAATTTCCATATATCTGATCAGATAAATATCCAAAAATACTTTAATACATAAATGTGTCCAAAACCAAATAGCACCCAAATACATAAAATACAAACTCCCACTAAACTGATATATCATCAAATGAGATAACACCCATATGAGCAGTGTGCTCATGAAAGACCTTGGGTGGTAACCCTTTTGTGAGCGGATCCGCTAACATGGAGTTTGTCCCAATGTGCTCTATGGACACTTCACCATTCTGAATTCTCTCCTTCACAACTCGGAACTTTATGTCAATATGCTTTGACTTATACGAGCTCCTGTTGTTATTAGAATATAGTACTGCTAATTTATTGTCACAATATAACTTAAATGGTCTTTCAACACCCTCCAAAATGTGCAGCCCAGTGACAAAATTTTGCAACCATATTCCATGATTAGATGCCTCAAAACATGCTATAAACTCTGCCGCCATAGTGGACGAAGCTATGAGTGTTTGTTTGACACTCTTCCAAGATATAGCTCCTCCAGCTAACATGTAAACGTAACCTGACGTGGATCTCCTGCTGTCCTGGCATCCAGCAAAATCGGAGTCGAATACCCAATGATCTCCAGCTGATCTGATCTCCTATAAGTGAGCATGTAATCCTTTGTTCTTTGTAAGTATCTCATGGCCCGTTTGGCTGCTTTCCAATGATCCATCCCCGGGTTACTTAAATATCTGCCTAAAATTTTAGCTATGTACGCAATATCCGGACGCGTACATACCTGAGCATACATTAGACTCCCCACAGCTGATGAATAGGGGATCAATTACATTTCCTTAATTTCAAGGCTATTTTTAGGGCACTGATTGAGACTGAACTTATCTCCTTTAGCGACTGGGGTGTCACCTGGTTTGCATCCTTGCATGCCAAATCTTTTAAGCACTTTATCGATATAGCTCTTTTGTGATAATCCAAGAATACCTCGAGAACGATCTCGATGTATTTGAATTCCTAATACAAAAGAGGCGTCACCAAGATCTTTCATCTCAAAGTTATTTGATAGAAATTTCTTAGTGTCATGCAATATGCCTATATCATTTGTGGCAAGCAGTATGTCATCAACATACAAAACCAGAAAAAGAATTTTACTTCCACTGAATTTGTGATACACATAATCTTCAACAACGTTAACCTCAAAACCAAACGAGGTAACCACTTGGTGAAATTTATAGTACCACTGACGAGAAGCTTGCTTGAGTCCATAAATGGATTTTGTCAATTTGCAAATCATATTCTTTGGATCTCCGGACACAAAGTTTTCTGGTTGCACCATATAAATAGTTTCGTCAATGTTACCATTGAGAAATATCGTTTTGACATCCATTTGATGTAACTCAAGATCAAAATGTGCAACAAGTGCCATGATTATTCTAAAAGAGTCTTTCGAAGAAACCGGAGAGAAAGTCTCTTTAAAATCAATCCCTTCCTTTTGAGTAAAGCCTTTAGCTACAAGACGTGCTTTATACTTATCCACATTACCCTTCGAATCCTTCTTGGTTTTAAATATCCATTTACAACCAATGGGCTTCACATCTTTTGGTAATGGGACAAGTTCCCAAACTTTATTGTCTTGCATGGACTTATACTCCTCATTCATTGCATCAATCTACTTTTGAGAATTGGAACTTTCTATGGCCTGACGGAAGTTGATTGGATCATCTTCCAAAATTCCATGGTCTTCCTCATGTTTCTGGAGAAATATGATAAAATCATCTAAAATTGCATTTCTCCTTTCTCTAGTGGACCGTCTTAATGGCATCAATTCTTGAGGTTGTCGAGTTTGTTCCTCAGGAACAACTGCCTCATCTTGAATGGGGGGTACCCCTATGTTGTCTTGTTGAGGTAGCTCAACATCAACTTGTAGAGGTAAATCAATATTGTCTTGTTGAGGTTCCGGATTCACTTCTTGATCAATAACAGGTACAGAAACCTGCACATCGTCAAAAGTGATAGTAGGGATCGTAACCGATTCCTCCTCAAATACAATGTCCCTAACTTTATTTCTTCCCCCAAACTCAACATCCTCAAAAAATATAGCAGTTTTCCGTCTCAAAAATTGTCCTTTTTGTGGGATCGTAAAATTTATAACCCTTGATCGCTCCGCATAGCCAATAAAGTAGCTGCTTACAGTTTTGGGGTCTAATTTCTTTTCATATGGCCTATAAGACCTTGCCTCAGCTGGACAACCCCAAATATGTAAATGCTTCAAACTTGGTTTTCTGTATGTCCAAAGCTCATAAGGTGTTTTTGCAGCCGCTTTAGTTGGCACTCTATTCAGAATGTAAGCTGCTGTTTTAAGTGCTTCACCCTAGAGTGACTCTGGTAAGGTAGAATGACTAATCATACTCCTCACCATATCCTTAAGAGTCCTATTTCGTCTTTTAGCTACACCATTCATGCTAGGTGATCCTGGCATGGTGTACTGTGGGACGATTCCATATTCCTCTAGGAATTTAGCAAACGGTCCTGGACGTTGTTCACCTGATCCATCAGATCTACCGTAGTATTCTCAACCACGGTCAGACCTGACGACTTTTATTCTTCTGTTGAGTTGGTTCTCAACTTCAGCTTTAAATGATTTGAATACGTCAAAAGACTGTGATTTCTCATGAATGAGATATAGGTAGCCATATCTAGAATAGTCGTCTATGAATGATATAAAATATTCTTGACCATTCCAAGAAGCCGAAGGGAATGGTCCACAGATATCAGTATGAATCAATTCTAAGACTTCTGTAGATCATTGGCACCTAATCTCTTTATTTTGGTCTGTTTTCCCTTTACACATTCAACACAGACATTAAAGTCTGTGAAATCAAGAGAATCTAAAATCCCATCAGACACAAGTCGTTCAACTCTATTTCTAGAGATGTGACCTAATCGCTTGTGCCATAATGAGGCTGAATTTTCATTATTAATTTTGTGTTTAGTACCACGTGACTCCACATGCAAGGTTTCATTGTAAGATGCAATAGTTTCAAGTGAATATAGGTTATCATAAACATTAAGGAAACCATTACCAACAATATTTAAATTTAAAGATAGACTAAACTTATTGTTTCCAAATGAACAATGGTAACCAGATTTGTCCAGTAAGGAAACTGAAACTAAATTTCGTCTAAAAGACGGTACAATAAAAGTGTCTATCAAATCCAAATAATAACCGGTTCCCAATAATAACCTAAAATGTCCTATTGCTTCCACTTCTACCGACTTGTCGTCACCCACATAGATGTATCTTTCACCATCAATTGGCTTTCGGTAGCTCAAACAACCTTGTCTAGAAACACTAATGTGGGTAGTAGCACCAGAATCTAACCACCATGTGTTTCTAGGTACTGAAGCTAAATTAACCTCAGAACAGACCAAATTGAGAAATGTACTATTCCTTATGTGTCCTGACTTGTCATAAAAGAAACAACCCTTAGTTTTATATTGTTATTTCTTTTGAGCTAGGACCTCAGCAGCTTCTGTATTTCTTTTCTTTTTGCCCTTAAAATTTATCCCATTAAGCATGAAAATTGAATTCGTATTGGCAGATATTATAGCAACATTAACTGAAAAGAGAACAAAAAAATAAATAAACAAATATGCTCTAATTAATAACCAAAGAATAAAAGATAGTCAAACAAATTCAAATAATGGTGAACCCCATCTCAAGATACCTAGTGCATCATTAATATCAAGTCTTTGGACAGTGATACTAACTGCAAGTGGTACTCTTGGTGTAGTGATCAAACGTTGACAATAAGTCATGTCAAATAATAAGCCTATCTTTGGATCGGGTTATTATTCACATGTAAACCGTATAATTGTCACACATTTACCACCACAAGTATGTGTGCAATTCGGTCAAGTATTAACCTTCCTTTGGGCCGACTAATACCCGCATGAATATACATACACAAACATCCGATATCCCTCATAGGCTATCTACGCAAGAGAGGTCACTTTGGCGACATCTTGTTTCAATGAGCCTACTTAGAATATTAGACAACTATTGCTAGTCACAAAAGGTACCAAATTTTTTTGAATGTTGACTAAATTTTACAAAACTGAATTATGTCCAAAATCTTATACACATGCATAATTGCAAAATTATTACTTAAATAAAATAATCATTCATGTCAACACCAAATTATGATTGAACCACAAGATCATGATACAATATATTCAATTTTGCACATAAAAGGGATAATTCCAAAAATCTATGTATTAATATACACTTTAGATTGTGAGCCTACAAACAACAGTGAATATCAGATTTATTATTTTGCCAATATGATAAATTATTATTTACTTTCAACAAGATGGTGACATCATGATTAGCGAAACTCAAATGCTCCAAAACATAAGAAATTAGTAGTTTAATCTCATCCAAATTTGAGCAGAACTTGCGAGACTTAATTTAGATGGAACGATCAGTTCAGTGGGAGATTAACAACAAAAAAAGTAAAATATTATATTCCAAATTGGTGGATCATAAAAACTTAGATCGAACAATAGGAACCCTAACTTAAATTAGATGGAACGATCCAGGGTTCCTGAAAATCAACAAAAATTAAATCTAAACCTTTAATCTCATAAATCAAACAAGGAGGCTCTGATACCACTTGTTGGAGTTTTGTTGTACCCTGTCGATTCATGAGATGAAGAACATAATAAAATTAAATTGCGGAAGCGTACCTGAATCCATTGTATTTGCTTGACGAATCTTGAAGCACACGTCTCTTTATGGGGTTTGATCTTCCAACCCGCTACGGCCCTTAATAACAAAGATGAAATCTCTTTGTTGATGGGTATACAGAAGAGAATAGAGAAAACCCTCTCTTGGTGGCCGTATGAGTTGGGGACCATAACCCTAATGAATACACATATTTATATATGTGTTGATATTTCTAATTTGGCCCCTCATTAAATTAGAATTATCTTCGGTATCTACACATTAATTCCATGACAATTATACCCTTAAGCCAATTTCCAAATAGGCCACTTTAATTTGGCTTAATTATTTAGATAGCCTAAACACAATTAATTTTACATGTGTGGCCCCTTAATTATTGAATAATTCCAACAGATACAACTTGAGAAATGGCTTTTTTGGGCCAAAATTATAGCACAATCTCCACCAAAGCAATTCTAACAAGTAATGAGGCTAGGGGTAGGTCTCCTACAACATATAGTACTATGTTTGATGATAAAAACCTAAGTATCACAACCAATCTCCTAGTTACACCAAAATAAATAAAAATCCCCAAGTATTAACATAAAACCATAATAAATAAAAATTGAACATACACATGTTTTGGATAAAACTAGGTACATAAAAACATAGAAAATCAAATGTATGAGAAATCTTAATTTTTCAGTCACAATGGCAAAATATAATTGCATATGTCCAAGTCCCAAGCCTATTCTTCTACTTCTCCTAGGAGGATTCAAAAATTATACCATTGATCTCAAGATCAAGCTCCTAGGCCAGCCTAAAGAAAGAAGAAAGGAGAAAATACCGAAGAAATAAAGAAGAGAAAAGAAGGAAAAAAACAAGAAAGAGAGAGGTTTTAAAAAGAGGAAGAAAGAGGAGACCCATTGGGTGGGTGATATGTCACCAAATCATTTCTCCACTAATCAGTCATTGGGGAGAAAACCAAGTAAACAATGGGTAAAGAGATAGCCCAGTCAACTTTGCTGTTTGTGCTAATAATCCGACGATATACTAGCTGTATGTCGTGGTATACTGGCAGTTCACCGATTACTTAAATTTTTTTTTTCAGTTTGGGCTATTCAATGGTACTCCAGTTTATGTATGGGACCTAGTACGGATTTGAAGCAATGCGAATGAGTTATATAGGTGTTCAGGGCAGTCTCATATATAATTATCTTGCTTAAAACCCAAAATTCAAAACTAACAGCATAAGTCATTTAATCATTTTAGACCTATCGTTTACCTTACGGACGATATACCCGTACGGCTCTCGAAACTCTCATTGGAAATCAAATCACAGGTTACATGGGTCCACTATCATATACGAGTACTTGCAACACAAGTGCAGAATATCGTATAGATATCAGATACATAAAAATACTAGATATATGATATAGGAACAAATACCCGTATAAATATGGATATATGGAACGGGGAGTGATAATTTTTCCCTAGGTCGATATAGTCAGAGTGTCCCGAATACCGTTTCTAAGAAAGTCAAATCTTGTGCACAAATATGTTTTTTGTACCATGCAAATGTGTGTGCAAACTTAGCTATAAAATATATCATGCATGATACAAAAACAGAAGTAATACAAATATAAATATCATCTTGTTATACAGTTCACTCCTATAGTCTATGCTCATAATCTCAATTCCAATCAAGGTTATCCCAATTGGCGCCCCATTGGTCCGAGACCATTTCAAACTATTATGTGGTATCAAACCACATCCATACCGCTTTCCATACGAAGCTTTTACTATATTACTATCATGTATAGATGTACTAATAGTTTATAGTTCTAATATTCCAATTTTGAGCAACAACAACATATTTGAGGCTTTTTTTTTATCTTCTTCTTCTACGTACTAGGCATAATTGATCTAAGGGTGTGGCAAGAAAATAAGAGAATTTTTTTATTAGGATGTAAAGAAAAAAGAACGAAGGGCTAGAACCACCCAACGAATAGAGAAATTGTCGATAGAAGACAAATTATTTCGCAAGCCTCAATTATGCATTATCATGCGATAGAACCAACATCAAATCAGTACGCTTATTCTATCTTTTCTTCCTCTTTCTTTTATAATTCTCAAAATGAATACAGAAATTGATGAGCGAGTAAAAAAACATTTATAAAAAATGATTAAAAATGCATTTATCAAAACTAAGCAGCAAAAATATCCAAAGAAAACAAAAATGAAAATGTATAGGAATAGACACTTATATAGAGTTCATTCACCATGAATCAATCCACTGCATTTTGGACTTATTCCAACAAAAGTCAATCCATAAATATGAAAGGTTTTCTACGCATTTTTCTCGATCGATTAGATGAAAAAAAAGTTTTCCTAATTGACCTAGTTCTGACAGAGTCATACTAGCCACAAGCCAATACAATGCATCGCCAGGAGTGGGGCACTACAACTTTCTCGAAGAAGGATCCAAGTAAAGTGAAGACTATTTTTGGGATGGAAATCAGTCAAGAGAGATTCAAAGATAATGTGGTTGTCTCAAGAGAAGTACATCGGGAGGGTACATTAGATTTTTTTTTATTGACGGGCCAAAGAAGATAAGCACCCTCTTTCAGGTTACTTCAAGCTTAGCACCGAGCAGTGTCAATTGACCTTGGAGAAGAAAACACGTATAAAAGGGTGCCTTATGCTTCACCAGTGGGTAGTCTAAATTATGTATATCATAGTTTGTATGAGGCCAAATATTGTAGGAGTTGGGACTGAAGCAGGATAAATATACTTTGCTATGTGATAGTCAGAGTGCTATTCACCTTGGTAAGAATATGATATTTCGTAGTAGGTCGAAGCATATTGCAACTCGGTATCCCTAAATATGAGAGGTACTAGAGGTAAAGGACGCTGAGTTTGAGAAGGTCATATAGACACGGATATGCTTCAAAATTTTGCAGAAGAAAAAATTTGAATTCTACAGAAAGATTATTGTAATGGCAAGCTCTTCCACCTAGTCTGGAAGGGAGAGTTTACTTGGGTTGGAGTTCCCTTCCTGCGAAGAACACCTTGCAGTGCGACTAGCATCATCCGTGTGTCAGAGAAGCTTGGGAAGTCGAAGGCGACAATAGGTGCTCGATTTGAGTCAGTACCATAGATTTTTTTAAGCCATATCAGGCTAGTGGCATATTGGCGATATACCGCCGATATACTGAAAATTGGTGGGGGAAAAAACCACTAGCAGGTTTTTGGAGGCATTTTTTGCTCCCACTAATAACGTCGGTATACCAGTTGTATATTGCCAGGCCCAAACCGAGAGGAAATTGGTTATTTTTTCATTCGTTTGATCTAGTCCAATTGTCTGGACTGTCTTGGGATTAAGAAGTGGTATATAAGTTAATTACTGACCTAATTTCAGATATATGAATGTTTAGATTTTTGCGATTTTGACAAGAGGTTGTTCAACATTCAAGAAGAGAGGTGATCTGTGAGAGATAAGAGAGGACTCATAGGCGATCGTTTGGAGAGGTTCGTGTCGTTAGCGTCGATAAAGGTGACCGTCTTCGCCTTCTTGCTCTCAGGTAACTTCTATACATTCTCTATTTTAATCTAGTTTGATATGTAAATAGTTGAGGTGATTGTGTTCGAATTGGAGGAAGAAGTTGGAGGAGCCGGTCTATTTTTTTATTCTATTAGTGGAGCTTTCTGGATTGGACTACTATCGACCCGCGATTTTTCTCTCTCCACGTAATTATGTGTGCATTTGTGATGGTGTGATGGCTACTTTTGTGTTGCGATAGTGTGCTCGGTTGCATGGTTCTATGTTTCTCAATCCTCGGTTTTTTTCCCCTCCGATCGGGCACAATGTTATTCAGTTGTGTTTCGTGCTCTGTTCCCAAAACATATGCTTGATATATTAAATGAAGTCTACTAATATGAGTACAATTGTACTACTCAAGAAACCCTGACCAGCATTTCTGCATGGATCCTACAAGTTCAGAAATTATCCTATAACCAGGAGCGTAATCCAGTAAATAAACCATGAGCTTGCTTGTAGTAGGAGTGTGGGACAGATTAAAATTTCACATAAACCTTGTAACAATTATAAGTGGAGCACAATTCACAGAATATAAGCACCCATATGGCATCTGTTTTAAGCTGTTACAGACTTAAAGTTTCCAAATTCAACATGTTCCAATACCCAATACAGTGTAGTTACCAAAGAGAGAATATGCAGTGGGGTGCAATACCAGTAGTATTTGTAGAATATTGTTCCATCACCATCACAGGAAATTAAAACTTTGGAATTCATAGAACTTCTGGAAACTGACGTTGACTTCTCCACATAACAAGTAGGTTTGCTTGCGAACTGGAGGAATATACTATAATGGGGCGAATGCCCAATACTCTAGGTGATCTACAACTTGGAGCCAACACGATTCAGGTCGCCCGGGGTCACAATGTGATTGCGAGTAATGTCCCTGAGCGAGGTGCAACCGCTCAATGCCATGGTCAGTTCAAATTCATCGCGGAGCATCTGAAGAACCCTTTTTACACCAGCCTCACCCTCTGCAGCCAAAGAGAACACCACGGGCCTACCAATCTGGAATCAGGGATTTTACACCCATCAAGTAATAAGACAAGTTAACAGAAAGTAGAGGGAAAAACAAAATTACACAACCGTTGAATCATGCCAACATTTTTTACTTACAAATATGCCTGAGGCTCCCAAAGCTAGTGCCTTAAAGACGTCTGTTCCACGACGAACACCGCCATCAAGAAAAACAGGAAGTCGGCCTTGGGCAGCTTTCACAACCTAAGTTTAGAAACAGTTGGGTAACAGTAAGCCATACCTTCCAGATATGTGAAGTTATAGTGTTTGTTTGATATAGTCTAGGAGTGCTAGATAGTAGGTAATATTGCATAATCTTGATTCATTTTTCTTACAATAGTAATGAAATGATATGAAGCCCCCCGCATGCACACAAATTTCACGATTTGATAATATAATATGTTCTGATGAAAAATCTGGACTATTGAACACGTAAATAATGTTAGAGTGTCCTCTTTTCGTTCTAGTTACTTTATTTATTGAAGCATAATGCCATGCCCCGAACATGAAACGGCTGAAACATAAAATTATCATGACATCAATCACATGATGAAGATGAAACTTGATCACCAGAGACTATTCTCGAGATATGATGCCATAGTAGAAATCAAGCAATGTGCTAATAGAAGGAGAAGCATACAAACCTCTTCCAGAGCACTGATTGTTGCTGGGACATAATCGAGCTGCCTAGCTCCATGGTTGGACACAATAATACCAGATGCCCCAGCCTGAATTGCCAATCTTGCTGCATTGTCAGGAGATCATAATATCAATGCAAATTCCAGACTGGTTCCAAAATCGGAGTAAAATGCTACAAACCAAATTAAGAACTGAATGCTTACTGTCTTCTGCAGTCATAACTCCTTTCACTAGAATTGGCATGGAAGTGATCGTCTGCAGCCACTTAACATCCTGCAAGACAGAGAACAAGTAAACTCAGGATGGGCGTTGACTTCACCTGAACATGTGTGTATCCGTGCACACGCACAGTGCTAGAAGGGGAATAAAAGGAACAGGAAACTAGAAAGAAAACAATAAGGCACGAATAGGAATGAAGAGGATGATGCAGGGTGTTGGTCCAGTGTGTGTGTGTGTGTGTGAGAGAGAGAGAGAGAGAGAGAGGGATGAGGTGTGTGACTAGGCATGCAGAGGCAATATAATATTATTACATGACAAAGAAACATTTATTGGGTTAGTTATGAAGCTAAGCACCAAGATTGTCCCAAAAAAGTTACTTGTTTTATTGCTCGTTGATGTTCTGTTGATCAATAGCTACATCTACTACTATGACATATATATTAGATTGGAGAGTTCACCATTATTCAACATTGCGTCATGAACACTACAGAAAGAAGCTGGTTGTTCTTTACATTATTTGACAACAACCATGAGGCACCTTAAGGTGTACCCAATGCATTATGACATGCCGAGGAGGAAATTAAGATTAGGCACAAAGCTAAGAAATAGGAACACAGACCTAAATGCATATAATGGGACTTGAGAGTGGCACTTTTTTAGTATTGTATCCTGAAGATCACCGAAACAATGTTCTTCTGATACACTACGTCACATTCATTAAGGAAACAATCGATAAGACTACTTTGAGGTACTACCCTCTTGTATGATGTATATACTCTAATCCAGATAATGATGTAAGAGGATCTAAAGTCATATAATGGTTTTTGAAAAGGTCATATCTCTAGCCTAAATATCAGAATTTCACAGTAGTTAGTTAATGAAACATCACATTGATTTGCCCAATATTTATATGGCCATTTAGAAGGTCTTAGTGATGACTAATCAAGAAATATGTCTAAAAGATGAGGGTACATAAATGTGAGAAAGATGAGCAGCCATACAAGAAAGTATTGAATAGGAAATGATATTCATGGGATGTTGAAGGTAAGCTTAAAATGGAGGATAAGATGAGGGAAAATTGTTCGAAATGGTTCCACATGTGTAATGGAGATTAGTTTGGTTGGTGCCGAGGGAACGAAATACAGTGGATAGGGTGGTACGTGAAAGTGCTAGTAGGGTGAGAATGGTACTAGTTGAAGGTGTTACTAGGATGGGTGCCAGTTGGTCTTTTAATAAAAAGAATATGCTGGTTATCAACTCAATCTATGATGTTGTCCTTATATAGAGATCTCAATTGGAAGACGATGCCCAAAAACAAGGGATAAATGTATAATTTTTTTTGTTGTTATTCTTATTTAGCGACTCAGTGCATGAATTACAAAAACAACCATAAGAAGCCATATGCAGGACTTGAGGCATTGCAGTTAATTAACATTTCTAAGTCGAAGCATCAAAAATATATTGACCTTCCAGCTTAGAGACCGGTCAATTTGGCCAGCAACATATGATGCAAGCCCAGAGTCATCAGCCTGCAATGTTGCAATACAAATTAGAGCTTATATAATGTCGATGAAGTCTTGTACTGGATATCAATGTAACATTCACCTTGTCCATCTTGCCAAGGTCCAACCCTTCAAAGTTCTTCAGTGTCAAAAATGGAGGCAAAGTAAATCTGTAGAACAAAGTCACAGAAATGTTTTAGGCTCTTCTAAAACTGAAAGAAAATCCAGGCTTGTATCATGAGTCCCATGCTTTCATTATGGGACAAGTGCCAATACGGTTGTTTGTTGATTTGGCTCCACATGTAGGCCAATTAGTTTAATATTTATTGCATAAAATGTAAACATCCCAGTATCTTTGGAATTTGTTTAGGCCTAGGCATCCATGCTGTCAGTAAATTTGGTGCTGGTAGAACATTGAACACATTAACTGGGTTTGGAAGTCCATAAAGCTTCTAGGAAATGTAGCATCTGCATCCCATGTAAGTCTATTGATTAAGTTCATCAGAACAATAATATGATAAGTAAATACCTGTTCTTGATGTCCGCCTCTCTACGCCCGAGTCTAGGAGTATCCACTGTGAGAGCAATTGCCTTGAAGCCAGCCCTTTCAGCTCTTCTAACAAGCTGTGCAACTACATTCCTGTCCTTGTAAACCTGGTAAGATATCGTTGATGGAGGACGCAAAATTCCAGTGAACTCGTGCGAAATGGCATGTGATATTCGAAAATGAAGGACTTGCATAAAGGAACGATTAAAGAGAAGTAATTACATATAGCTGGAAGAAGCGAATCCCTGGTCCAGTGGAGGCAACTTCCTCAACGCTCGAAGTAGCCCATGAAGATAATGTCTAGAAAACGAAAGCACAAATACAGTGAAACCATTGTCATTTGAAAATTGTAGAAGTATGAGAAATAAGCCAAAAAACCATAAATATAAATGTCTGATTATGATAGACTCATCAATCAAGCATAGAGAACAAAATGGAATTGATATTAGACGGGTAGATTAAAATCAACTTTGATTATATATATGTTTCTGCTGTTTAAAAGAGCTGAAGTATAATATTTTTTTATTTTTTATTTTTTTATCTGAAGTATGATAAGCTCCGCACAAAAGAAAATATCTTTTGGAACACTAGAAGAAATTGGCATGAAATGACAGTAAACAATAAAAAAAAAGCTCCGTTAGCATTTTTTTTCCATGTTGTCCTACAAAGCTTGGAATGGGATGCCTTTCCTTTTTTTCTCTTTCGCTTAATGCGTCACATTTCTCTATAACAAATTGTATCTCTTAATAGTTACTTCCTTCTTGTAGACTCTTTATAGTCTATGAAACTTGGTGGGTGTTCCTTGGTTGCATGAGCTTAAAGTGCACATCCAAAAAATAGGTCTACCTATATGCCAATTAACGTCTAGGTCCTATGTCCTGACCCTCTCATGAGCACTAGTAATTTGACACAAACATAGAGGATTAAACGTCACGTCGACAAACAGCCATAATTTTTTTGTCAATCCTATATGGAGACCTCTTATGCTCCATATCCGACCCCATTCTGATGGGAGAAGGTTTAGATTATGATGATGATCCAACAAAGCTTGAACTCTCAAAGATTGGGCCCGTGTCTCTGTCATGTCATGTCCGAGTTGGAGACAATAGGATGCCACATAACCCACCAAAATACATAAATACACGATAAAGTTGTTGCCATTATCATGTCACCGTGTCAGCACTGTACCATGCTCTAATCAGTGAATTATGAAAATCAAGAATTATGCTCTTTTAGAAGATTGCGTATTTAAATATGGTACCAGTGAATTAGAATACCCCTACTTCAGAAGGATAGTCACAGAATATTATATTAGATACTTGAGCTTCAAGAGATGGAAATAGTTATTGTCTTGATTGCACAGACAACAATCTTACTAAAAAGTTCACAAATCACAATTGTTATTATGAACTGGCCATCTGCTAATGTGATAGATATGTGTTATGTGTTAGTCCTGAACAAAGGAACTAGCTAGCAACCATGGCAGAACGGAACGGGCATAAAAACAATAAAGAACATCTTAATGAAAAAAGGCATCTATTTATCTGGTTTTCCAAGTTGCAAGGAAAGGTATCCTAGATGCTTTTAATATTAGTCATATACGACAGTTGTTTGGACAATTATTATTTGCCACCAAGTTTAAACCAGCAAAATATTTATCATACAACCTGATGGTGGATATGCACAAAAGGAAAAATAGTTCACAACTCTTGTAAAACTAGGAGGTTATTGATATCAGTATCATGTGGAGGATGAGACAGTAGTGACAAACCATAATAGTGCCAGCTGCAGATGCTGCCCTTGCTGTTGCATACTCACCTGTGGCATCCAATCAATCTTTCTGTTAAATGTACTGTCTACTATTTGAAGGCAGAACATGTAAAATACTAAGCAAGATGTATGATAACTAGTTCTATTTGAAGGCATTAAATCTAGACTCTGTAAAAGTAATATTGTTGCTCCATTTCTTTGGACAATAAATAAATCATACGTACTTCAAACACTAATCTACACCTTCAAAATTAGTCTGAGTAAGAATGCTTGAAAACAATTAAGGTTTGAAATCTTCACTTCTTGCTTCTTTAACACCATATTGAACTGTTACTTCCATCTTCTTGTTTACAAATTTATATATTACTATGAACTCTTACAAACTTAGTAACTCTAAACCTGGACAGAAAGGTGCAGGGATCTAAAATACCTTCTGGGTGAGCCATTTTCTGCATGGCAGTTGGAGCAATCATTATCGGCATAGATATCTTGAAACCCAGAACAGTTGTGGTCATATCAATCTTTGACACGTCAATCAAGATACGGGGACGGAACCTGGTTAAACATCAAAAGATTAACTAGTTACGATAACTTGAATATATATAAAGTTCGCTTTGGCTAAAGTAAACCTTCACATAACTTTTCAAATCAATTCTGGATCGAATAATAACTTTCTTAGGTTATTATCGTATAATATTGAAAATTTGTGTTTAGATCTCCACATTGTCCAGTAGAGAAGAGGGTTTGGGTCTTATACTGCCGGTTATTTTGGTTAACCGTCCAAAATAGAGACCTAAACTCACATTTTAAATATTATACGAGACTCTAAGAATAAATGCAAAGTTTGAATATTATGGAGACCTAAGCGAGATCTAACGATCAACCCAAGTCAACCGTCAGTATGAGACCCAAACCCTCCTTTGAACAATATGGAGACCAAAATACAAAATTTGAATATTATAGGAGACCCTAAAACTAAACAACCCTATATCATACTGCAAGTATTGCTTACAGAATCCTAGAGAATGCTTCTCTGTTCTCCTTGAGGGTCCACTGGTCCTCCGCGCCGGATGCGTAGTAGTCGTAGACCATCTTGGGCAACTTCTCCTTAGCGATGGCATCGTACTCGGTCACGTTGGTGATCTCCATCTTCGTGCGCGTGTCTCCCTACCTACAAAAGAATCACAGAAAATACAAGAATCAATCATGAGTCATCATGAAATAACTCCAAACATAACCGTTAAACAATAGCGTACAAGAATTATGCCACTGCATTTAATACAACTAGAGAATGGACGGATTCATCACATATATAGATTGGTTATTCAAATTTTGAATTTTGAATTGTGTCAAATTGCTACAAGTAGAGAATGAATTTATTAACTTACTACTACTACTACTAATAATAATACTAAGAAGAAGAAGAAGAAAACTATCAAAAGTAAGGAAGGAGAGGAGAAACCTCAAGTTGTGGAGAGAAGGGTTAGAGGAGTGAATAAGAAAAGAAGGGGGAGGGAGTGGAGAATAAAAGTAAGTAATATAAGACTTTGGGCAAATGATAGAGTGAAGACAAATAAAATGAATGTGAAATTAATAATAGGATACAAAGATTTATGAGGGAGAGATCAGTCAGAGGAGGAATGGAGTTTTGGATGTGCTTTTGGAGGTGGGTATTCGGAATGCCATCTCCAACACAGCTTCCTCATCCACAAAACATCAGCTGGTCAGTTGGAATTTTCTTGATTTGGTTGTCAGTAATTCTATAGGGCTTTTGGTTGAATCCTCGAGTGATGGCGAGAGGTGAAGAAACATGGATTGTTCAAGTTATTTATAGGGTTGTGAAGAGAAGCCTTATCTTCCTGTGACCTAAGTTATTTCTCTTCAACTCACATCCTAGGGTCGCGGTGCGCCACCAATAGAGGAGGATGATGGAGTAGACAGACTAAGATGTGAGATTGTGAGCCAAAGCGAGTAGGGGTAGGTAGTTTCATATAAGATTGGGCAAATTATAAGGGTACATTATTTTTTACTCAGGACTAGTCCAAATTTTTTTTAATTTATTTATATTTTTGCCACTTTAAAAATTAATCAGAACTAGTCCAAATTTTGGTATATAAGTAAGATTGCGAGCCCAACAAACTACTGTAAGTAGTATTGGGTTATAAACCGAACCTAATTAAATTGGAGTCGTCTACGTCTCAATCAAAAAAATCGAAAGATTAAGGAGGAAAATTGTAAAATTTTGTTTAAAAAGTCATAAATATTTTTTATTTGTCCTATAAAATATTAATATATTTTTTTCTCCATTTTTCTTGCTTTTAGCATGCTGCTCGTATCTTTCTCATTTGTGAAGATATTTGGACAAGTTTTAATTAAAATTTCAATCAAATTTAATTTTATTACATATGTAATAATGGTATTTTGGTAACTATTGTAGTTTTATTAATCCTCATCTCACTCAAAACCTCCAATCAAAGCAAGGGTTATTAAATACACCCCACTTAACTCTCCCTCCAATCCAAGCAAGGTTATATGTATTGACCCCACTACCCCTTAACTTTCCTTCACTTAATCTCATTTAACTCTGCTTATTTTTTTTCCCTCAATCTAAGCAGACCCAAAGGGACTAGGGGTAGATAGTATCACGTAAGATTGCGAGCCCAAGAGACCACCGGTAAGTAGTATTAAGTCCTAAACCGAACCTAATTAAATTGGATAGGTTTACTTGTTTTGGTTTTGGAAGAAAATAGTTCCGCTCATCTAGCTAAGGTGGGAGGCATTCTCCTTGGTTGGATGTGTTCGATTTCACGAGGAAGCAAAGAAGAAGTTGAGTGGGTGGTGTGTTGACTGTGTTATTCAAAGAAAATTATAAATTTTAATTTAATGTTTGTTAAGATATGATTAGATTTAGGATTAGATTCAAGTCTATTCTTACGTATCACCTATACGAACGTGGATTCATTCCCATATATGGTCTCCATACACACACATATAGATTTTAGTGCCGGGGCACAATTTTTTCGATGGAAAACAGAGATGATGAAACAATTGTAAAAATAATATTCCAACGCAACACTTCTAGGAAGGTTGCGCAAGTTTAACGAAGATCTAAGAAGATCTCGTTACAGCAGCATATGATATTACGAGAATCTAAAAAAATTTCGCAATCCATAGCAGCGAAGAAAATGACAGACGATTGATGGATGAATATCCTGCTGGGGTGAATGATCACCGTAGCGCAAAGCTATATTCGTCCCATACGAATAGATTCCAGGAACCAACAAGTTCGTCGAAAATTTTTGGAACACTTCTGCTCTTCTGACTCCTCGGATCGTACACGGACTCCCGTGCAAAAGTAACGCTGGTGCAAAGCTTCTCTTCTCTCACACAGCCTCTGTTTACTTGTATTAAGAAACACTTATAAACTTTCGTAACTCCCTGTATATGCTCTGTATATCTTCATGTTGATATATCGTGTCCCACTCGAACTTGTTTCCTTGTACTCTTTTTGCTTCGCGTAAGTTCGGATCAATTTAGACCATTTTAATTATTAATTGAATTCCCACTCTTTTCCTTGATCATCATATGCACGTTACCGTGACTTTTAATTTAGGAGCACCAGACTAGTCTTTTCCTTGGAACCAACTTGTCATGCATGATCTACTCGAGACGCTCTTCACCCATGACCTTCATATCCCACTCAGACACACCATCTTGTGCTTCATTTTCTTCGCACAACTTTCGGGTCAATTTAGGCCAATTAATTATCTACCGTAAAACCTGATTTAATTTTCCATTTAATTTCGGGACCCGACATCGATCCAATCCAGTCGACCCAATATATGGCCCTGGCCTATTTTGAGTCAACTATGCACGTGCGTGCCACCGATTTGATCTCCCTTGTGCTTCCATCCCATCCATGATTTAATTTGGTTTAAAAATTATTATTTTAATTAAATCTTGGCTTCGACTTTGTCTAAACTTGGTCCAACGTCCGACCAAGTTGGCATGGACCCTACCATGACTGCCTATACATCCCACTGATGTGTCTGCATTTTTTTCTATTTGAAAATACGTTTATTTTATATAAAATATCTCTACCTCTCTCTTTTATATAATGTATATATACATATATATATATATATGTATAATGTAACTCTCTCTCTCTCTCTTCATTTAAACAACACTCTCTCTCCTCACATCACCCACTCCCCCTCACCCATGTGGCCGACACCCCCACCACCCTCACAGCCGACCAATATCTCCCCCTCTCTCTCTCTCTAAATATCTCTCTCTCTCTTCTACACATAATATCTCACATTCCTCTCTCTCTCTCTCTTCTATTATTTACAAAAACACACACACCACCTCAACCCCCCCCCCCCATACTGCCAGCAAGAGAACACCCCCCCTTTAACCGACTTCCTCCCTCTCTCCTCTCAAATCTCTCTCTCTCTCTCTGGATCTATTCTCACTCTTTCACTTTCTATACATAATATATATATATACACACAACTCACACCCTCTCTCCTTCCTACACTCAACCAACCACTCCCCTTCAAGCATGGCCGACCGACCTTCTCACCATGGCCGAGCTCCTCCCCAACACTCCTCCTCCTCCATTCATCATCATCATCATCATCGTCACACCACCACCATTAATGAACGCACCACCACCTCCATCACCCACCATCACTATCATCATCTTTTACCACCACCACCACCGAACACCATCACCACCCCCCCCCCGTGCGCGCCTACCGCCGCGTCACCGTCGCCGCCCCGCCGCGTGCCACCGCGTGGCCGGCGAGCACCAACAGCAAGCGGCGCAGCATCTTTCGTAGCCGCGCGCGCATGCACGCACCGGCGATCGTGGCCGAGCGCCACCACGTGGCCGGCCCACCACTGCGAGGACCCCACACTCTCCGGCGAACTCCGACGAACCCTCCCTTGCCGCCTCCGTCGTCTCCGACGCAAAAAATAGGCCATTTGTGCATTTACGTCGAAATCCCGCCGTGACGCGCGATTTCAAACTTCAGAATTCGCATCTCGGGACAGCAACTTCGTGCCGATTTTCTGGACAATCCGACCGTTGGATCGGCAATTTCTTCGCTCCGTCTCAATCTCGGTATATACCCCTTCATCCCTCTCAAATTTCAACCGTTAATTTCGTCGTTTGATACATCAAAACTGGCCACCAAGTTGACATTTTAATTTGAACTATTTTTGGACAGTTTCGTGACGCCAATTTTGCGGGTTCGTATCTTCGTCGTCGCAGCTCCGTTTTACGTGCTACTAGTTCCGGTGCACATCTGGTATAACCCTCTTCCTTCCCCCTTTAGATTTTATTTCAGTTTGAGCTTGTTAGGTCGGTCGAATTCGACGCCAAAGTTGGCCGTTCGAATTCTTAGTGTTGCACTTGTAAAATTCCATTTTTGAACCCGGGACTCCGGATTCAATTTCTGACACCACCAGTAGACTCATGGCGTCGTTCTGGTATATTTTCATATAAAGTTTGTTAGATTTAGCAGACATTGGTTCCGGCACGCATTTCAGTGCAAGTCGGATACCAATATCCGGGCCAACTGGTCATTTTGAGAACGGCCCATCGAAATCTAATTTCGGATATACCTTTGTGTTCGTATCGTCATTCAGGACTCGTCGACATAAAATTTGCTGAGTTTTGAGGACATTGGCTCCGACACGCTTTTCTGTGCAAATCGGATTTCAATGTCCTGGTCAACGGACCAATTTGAGATCGGGTCAACGGAATCCAATTCTGGATATACCGTTGGGTTCGTATCGTCATTCTGGATTTGTGGACATATAATTTGTTAGGTTTTGTGCACTTTTATTTTTGGCACGTTTTTCGGTGCAAAGTGGGTCCGACACGGACACCGTTTTGACCCAAAATTACCTTTTTGCCCCTGTGTCCAAATTGGACTTATGGACAGGCTATTCTAGCTATTTCGACCATTCTGGACACGTTGGTAATGGTTGTTTCACCATCCGACAACATCTGTAGGTTTTTACCCTATTACTATAATCTTTCTCCTTTTGTGGTATTTTGAAATCCATCGATTCCAGTAATTTCACAACCACTGAAATTGAATGTGTTAACCCTGTAGATGGTTGTAGAGACTAGCCTTGACCCAGTTTGACCATGGTTGACTACTTTGACTGAACGTCGAAGTAGAGTCAACAGTTGACCTAGGTTAGACTAGTTTTGACCCTGGTTGACCACAGTTGACTATTTTGACCAAAAGTCAACCGGAAGTCAACCGTAGCATAAATTGATTAGAACTGGACCAAAGTTGACCAGTTGACCCAAAGTCAACTGTTAGTCAACGTTAGTCAAGTTTGACCTAGAGTTGACCTAGAATTGACCAGAGTTGAGCAAAAGTCAACAGTAAGTCAACCCTTGACTTAGATTGACCTAGTTTGACTTGCTTTGACTTGCCTTGACCTAGTTTGACTTAGTATGACTTGATTTTACTTCCAAACCCTTATATTGATACAGTATTTCCACCTATAGGTCCTCGAGGCACTGTTCTAGGACTCAGTTGACATATTCTACCAGATCACAGGCGAGTACATTCTCTGATAATATTTCTGTTTTATGATATCGTCTATGTTTCTTGTATTTAATGTAGATATCCTAGTTCTCTTGACACATTGTTCACACGGATTGGTATTTCTCTGGATCCCGTCATGAGATATTATTTCTCGCTTTCCTTGGTATATCTTGTGCAAGTCTTTCTTGTTCCTTGTGCATTGTATAGACACGATTCCTGCGAAGGCTAGCTACCGTCTCGGAGAATCGCGTGTCATGATGTGTCATAGTTGGATCCACTATACTAGTCGGGGATGGAGAGTATTAGTGTAGATGTGTGGTCATTATCCACCTTGTTATTCTTGTAGACCTTGTTTGATAGCCAATCCTACACTCCACGTATGATTGGCCGGATCATTAGACCTTGTGCAGACCCAAGCCGGCCACATGTTGAAACTAGTACTCACACACATAGATAGATGATTCTTGATTCTTGTACATGCCATGATCAGTTTTACTTGCCTTGTTCTAGCTATAGATTTACAGCTTACCTTGCCATAATACTCACATGTACATTTCATGATTTCTTGTATATTCTCTCTATTTACTGCTATATTTTCAATATCGTCTAATTAGAACTGTTCTTTGAGATTTGTGCTCGTTCCATCCTGACTGGATATTGTTTCACTTAACAAAATTGCCAAACAAAAGTTGAATTTTGAAAATAAAACGAAAAAAAGTACAAGAAGTACAAATTTGATTCTGGGAAAGTATTGCTATGGAAGTCTGATCTGTAAATGATCACTTTGTTCCTTGGACCATATGATGATGATGAAGATCACTGCTTGAAGTAGAACAACTTGGAAGAACTAAGTCACCAGAAAGGTATCGACACACTTGGGCACTGAGGGCGAGGCCGAATGCTTTCCTGCTTTGCTTCACTCTGTTCTGAAAGAAAAGTTGAAGAAGAATGCTCCGGAGAATCAAAATCTCGAAGTTCTGATCTCTCTATTCTCTCCTTTTCTCTGTCTGTGTGTGTCCTGAGAAAAATGAGTCTATTTATAGACTGGGGCTTCTGTGCGTAAAAAAGCATCAAAATCTGTCTTTACGCTAACAACTGCCACCCATGATCAGAGTCATCCTTTGCATACGTTGACACGCGTCCCATCATTTCAGTAAGAGTAGGATACTTGTACACACGTTCTTCGAAATATGTGGCATAAAGGCCATGTAGGCAAACCACGTTCCAAACTGGCTTGAAAGAATAGGGCGTAAAAATAGCCCCAACATCCTCTGGGCGTAAAGCAGTAAGATGAGCGTAGAATAGCTCTGTCATAGGTTTCCCGTGTAAAGTGGTTATTGAATAACCTTGAGCGTAAAAATGGCTCAAATAGACTTTACGCGCACATTGTTTTATGAGCGTAAGAACTCGTGTAAAACTTCGTGCGTAAAAGG
Organism: Iris pallida; assembly: GCA_029216955.1. Lineage (NCBI taxonomy): Eukaryota > Viridiplantae > Streptophyta > Magnoliopsida > Asparagales > Iridaceae > Iris > Iris pallida. The sequence continues at coordinate 5,623,581 of JANAVB010030217.1, read as the reverse complement.
AACCATATAGTGAGCGTAAAGTAGCTCGATCCACATAAACGACAACAATGGTCTTTGTATAAGACAAATTCTGTTGGATTCTGTGGTAAATGCCATCGTTAATATCTTCATGTCAGAGTTTGCATTAAATGCAAGATTTGACAGCTTTGTCCAGCGTAAAAGAGGCTGTTCTGTCCTTGGCGTAAAATCATAGGTGTAGACCCAAGCGTAAAATGATCAGCCTGCTTAGGCGTAAATTGATTAGCCTAGTCTTGGGCGTAAAGACATTACCCGCTCTGCTAGGCATAAAAACCAATCACTTATGAATGAGATGACTCTTTCTTTGAAGCACTTTTTATGCTCCTACAAGACCCCCTTCAAAGTTTTCAAATATCTCCAAAATTTGAAATACTTTGAACAGAAGCGTAAAAGTTGAGATTTGATCTGCCAGCGTAAAATTTGGGATACGCAACAGCCATCCGCGTAAAAGCGGGGATGTCCAACAGTCGGTGTAATTTCCAATAGTGTCGGTCAACACTTAATTGTCACAATGAATTTCTTTTTTCGAAACTTTTGAATGCCTTTTCGCTTCCCCGAGTTTGTATTTATAATGAACAGTTTCCAATGAGGAATATGGAGAGTTGATTTAACCGTATAAATGAGGAGAAATTCTTCACTCTTGTCTTTCATCTCCATAGTGACATGGCGCCCAAGAAGGAGATTAACAATGAAGAGGTTTCGGGCTCAAGGATTGACTTTGAGCGAGCACGCAACTTTGTAGCGTGCTTCGGATTAACTCCAGCAGTCTTCAGTCGCATCGATGGTGGTCCTCCGACTGCATATGAGGGTTCAGGAGATGCAGAAGCATTTTTAAATCTGATGCGTCGCTCCGGGATTCACAACATGCGTGAGTTAGGTGCCTCCCTTCGTCAGTCCAACGAAGGAGAGGGAAAATGAAATTCCATGTATTGCGACTCTCTTATATGTAGGGGTCCACTTTCCCCCTTTTTATAAATAAAGTTTTGATGTTAATCTCATCTGTTGATACATAGAACTGTTCAACACTTCTTTTGACTGTTTCTATGGTTGTTCATTCCCAAGAAACAAACCGACACGTGGCGTTTGTCTTGTGGTTACGAGAGCCTTTCAATAGGATCTCTTCCCGAAATAGACTCCCAACAGTTTCTTCAGTCTTTATAAATAGCCGAGAATGTCTCATCTATTCTCATTCTCATTCTTCTGAAGATAACTCTTTGCAATGTCGTTCTCCAATAAATGACAATGGCGATGCTTTCCAGTGGTGTTCCTTTGTACGCCCAATCACCAGATGTAGATTCATCCACTATTAGAGTCAAACCATTCGACCTAAGTGGTAAGTCCGATCGTAAGCAAATATCTGTCTTCGAATTTTTTTTGTTGAAAACATCTTTCATGAGCGTAAATTCTTGACGAGCGTAAAAACTTGCTGAAACACTGGCATAAAATCCTTCCTGAAGTATTGGCGTAAAAACCTAGCTGAATCACTGGCGTAAAAGCCTTACTGAATCACTGGCGTAAAAGCCTTGCTGATTGCTGGCGTAAAAGCCTTGCTGAATCACCGGCGTAAAAGCCTTGCTGAAGCACTGTCGTAAAAAACCTTGTGATCTGTTTTTAATTAGCGTTTAATATGCGTCTGATAATGCTTCTGTTTAAAAATACGTCTTCTTTGTTGTTTTCTGCAGAAGTTTGGCTGAGCAGCTTTTCCAGAACCGACATTGGCGATTTTGACGTTGTGAGGAGCATTTTTCTGACATCAACATCAGGGAGCTCATGCGCTTTTGACGCGCAAATCAGAAAACTCAAAACTCTTCGTGAGATAGAAGGGTCTTCCTCTGTTGGTAGGAAGAGCCTTTATACACGGAGAGTTGGATGGTGGAGTCAACTCTACCCCGAGAAATCGGGTAGTAGAGTTCCTTTAATGGCAGAACTAGGAATCGTATCCCAATGCTGGATACATTTCTATCTCCTTTGAGGTGCCGCCACTAATCCACCAATTATATTGGCAGCAACACGCCTTCGGGCTGCCATACTCTGGGGTTCTCCTCTCGTCTGAGAGAGAAGACCAGAGTTTGATTCCTGCTGTTTTGGTTGCCATTGGAGCTCAGACAGTCAGGAATTGCCACCAACAACGAACCCGTCAAAGAAGATCAAAGAAGAAATAGATCTCTATTAGGTTATCGTTAGTGTATAGAATGAAAATCCAAGAATGTAAGAGATTTCCATTATAACTTATAAGAAAGTCTAAGAAATGTAATAGACTTTTTGATGATATGGGAATGAAAATGATGATTCTTCTATGATCAATGATTTGTATCTATCTGGATGTAATATGGATATGATAGATAAATGAAATCTTATTTTCTGTTTTAGAGTATATGATACTATCAGAGGTAATATGGACATAATAGCATATATGAACTAAAAAGAAAATTAGATTAATATCTATGCAGAGGTCAAATAGAAGTGATAGATAGGAAAAGAAAGCAGATTTAATATTTATTCAGAGGTCATGGAAACATGATAAATAGCGAATCCCACTTTCTAATTAATTGATAAAATAGAAGATATAAAATTCCTTTCCCAGGAAACAAGAAGTCAGCTTAACCAAACCTTGGTAGCTGGGGAATAAGAAGACAGATATTGTGAGCATGTATGTCAAAACGGTGGATGAATCAGCGTATTTCTTGGGAACAGAAAGGACGATTCAATTCCATAATTAAATGGATGAACCTGGTAACATGAACGGATGAGTCTTTTCGGAAATGAAAAGTCATTTTCAATTTCAGAGACTAGTTCATTAGTAATCCTCCTCTATAAATAGGTGAGAATTCTTTGTAATCATTTCATTCTTATTTCTGCTCCTCTATTGGAAATGTCTTCCGAGGATGTACAGCAAAAGAATGAAGTTCCCCGAAAAATCGAGGGCATCATTGATACGTTCCCCGTTGAGCCCCCTGTATCAGGCTCATCAGGCTCAACCGAAATAGGTGGAAGCTCTTCTACGCCCAAGCCACCCGAAGACATCCTTGCTTTTTTAGTAGAGCCAGGGAAAACTCCTGAAGAAGAAGCGTCGAGGATGGCTGTCTGCAAATTTTTCATGAGTTCAGGAAACGACGCCTTCTATGCATTAGCCGACTATGTATTCAATAACGAAGGGAGTGGCCCTCGTCTTTAGTCTTTTGTTTCAAACAAAAATAATAAAAGGAACTTTATTTTTATCCTCTTTTTTTTATACATAGTATTTCTTAATAAACTTGCCATTGATTGGCATCATGAGCAGATCTCCATTGGGCTTTTATAATCGATAGGCGCCATTGGAAAACACGTACTCAATTACATAAGGGCCTTCCCATTTTGCTTGGAATTTCCCTTTACTTTTATGAGTTATTACCATCGATCTCCGAACAGCTAATACAAGCTCGCCAATTTTGAATACCCTCTCCTTAACTTTACGATTAAAAGTTTGAGATATACGGGCTTGATATAGCTCAATATGCTGTTGTGCTTGAAGACGCTTATCGTCCAATCCTTCAAGTTCTTGGAGTCGTAAGCGATCATTATTCTCTGTAGTTAGCTCATTAGAAATGGCTATTCGTAGAGAAGGGATCTGGATTTCCAATGGGAGAACAGCTTCGCATCCGTAAACCAATGAGAATGGTGTAAAACCAGTAAGAGTCCGGACTGTTGTTCGATAAGCCCATAAACATTCTCCAAATTTCTCATTCCAATCACGTTTATTAGAAGAGACAAACTTTTTGAGAAGTTTAATGATTGTCTTATTGAAAGCTTCAGCTAAACCATTAGCGGTTGGATTATAAGCCGTAGAAGCCAAATTCTGAATTCGATTCTTGTCACAGAATCGATAAAATGCTTGACTGGCAAATTATGGACCATTGTCATGAATTATCCGTCGAGGAATTCCGAAGAGATAAATGACATGGTGCTTGATGAAATGATCACATTAGATGTTTTCACTTCCGCAAGGGGGACTGCTTCTGCCCACTTCGAAAAGTAATCGGTTATAGCTAGTATAAACCGATGTCCTTTGACAGAAGGAGGGTTAATAGGACCAATGACATCCATACCCCAAGCTTCGAAGGGCCAAGAGGCTGCTGTAGGATGTAGAAATTCAGATGGTTGATGAATAAAATCAGCATGAATCTGACATGCTTTACATCTTCTGACATAGTCTACAGCATCTGCTATCATAGAAGGCCAATAATACCCCATTCTTCGAATGCGATCTTGTAATTTAGGACCTGGTTGATGAGCGCCACAAATACCATCATGAGCTTCTCGCAGTGTTTGTTTAGCTTCACTTTCTGAGAGACAACGCAGCAAGAGTCCATCATAGGAACGTCGGTATAACATATGTAAAGACGAATCATAATAAAACCGAAATGATCGTCTCTTAATTGATGCAGCTTCTTTAGGATCTTCAGGCAAAATCCCATGAACTGCATAATCAATGAATGGAGTTCTCCAATCTTTCTGTTGGGAACTTGACTCTGTAGTATAACTTTGTTCAATATGCAGATTATTCTTCACACAGAACAAGTCTTGATCCAACAAAGTAATTGTATTTTGCCTTCGGATTGGGACAACCAAGTCTGCAGCTAAGCTAGCAAGAGCATCAGCCTCCACATTCTGAGAACGTAGTACAAATTCAATGAAGAACCCTTTGAATGATAGGACCAACTCGACTACCACCTGATGATAGGGGATGAGATCAGGATTTCTGACTTCATAAGTCCCTCTAACTTGATTAACGATCAATTGAGAATCTTCATAAGCCTCTAAGAATTCAATATCCAATTGTTTTGCTACTTGAAGACCAATCAATAGAGCATTATATTCTGCTACATTGTTAGAGCATGGCTCATTAAGAGAATAGGCATGGTATATGACCATTTTGTCAGGAGAAACCAAGACAATTCCTACCCCAGAGACAATATTGCCTTTAGGTCCCACTCGTGATGCTCCATCAAAATATAATTGCCATACATCATTTTTCAAAGTCATGTTACAATCCACTACTTCGTCTGGAATGTCGTCATATAACCTCGAAGTTTCAGGTATAGGATGAGCAGCTAAGAAATCAGCTAACGCTTGGCCCTTCACTGATTTTTGAGGCACATAAATCATGTCATAAGGAGTGAGCAACATCGCCCAGGTAGCTAACCTGGAATTAAGAATGCTCGGTTTTCTCATCAATACCCGAATAGGATTTATTCTGGAGATGACATGAATAGTCTGTCCAGTGACATAATGCCTTGTCTTTTGGACGACAAAAACCAAAGCTAGACATTCCTTTTCCATAGGAGTATATCTGTGTTCAGCTCCGACCATCATTCTGCTCAGATAATATATTGCTTGTTCATGACCCATATCACTTTTCTGTGCCAGAAGAGCGCCAAGTGAATGATCCAAGGCTCGAACATATAGCAAAAATGGTCTTCCTATCACCAGAGGTACCAGAACAGGCCGGTTTGTAAGATATTGCTTAATGTCATTGAAGGCTTTTTGACACGCTTCATCCCAGACGAAAGATACCCCTTTCTTTAATAGACGGGAGAAAGGTTGACATCTCCCAGAAAGATTAGATATAAATCTTCTGATATAAGCAATACGGCCCTGAAAGCCACGGAGTTCTTTCAGATTACGAGGAGGACACATTTCAAGAATTGCTTTAAACTTATCAGGATCAACATGGATACCTTGAGAGGTAATGACAAATCCTAGAAACTTGCCACTAGAAACCCCTAAGAAAGACTTAGTAGGGTTCATTTTCAATTGATGTTGGCGCATTAATTCAAATACTGTCCTCAAGTTCTGAATGTGATCATCATTTGATCGACTTTTAACAACGATGTCATCTACATAGCATTCAACTATCTTCCGTAGATGTTCTTGAAAGATATTGCTCATAGCCCGTTGATACGTGGCACCGACGTTTTTAAGACCAAACGGCATAACTGTATAGCAGTAGACCCCAAGAGGTGTACGAAAAGCGGTGTGCTTCTCATCTTCTGGATGCATCTTGATCTGATTATATCCTGAGAATCCGTCCATGAAAGACATGCGTTCAAAACCACATGTATTGTCTATCATGACATCAGTAATTGGAAGTAGAAATTCGTCCTTTGGACAAGCCGTATTAAGATCTCGATAATCTATACAAACTCGGACTTTTCCGTTCTTCTTCATAACAGGAACAATATTGGCCACCCAATCTGGGTGTTGTTCTTCACGAACAAAGCCACATGTAATCAGCTTTTTGACTTCTGCTTCAATTGCATCCATCATATCTGGTCTAAAGTGCCGTTGCTGTTGTTTTACAGGCTTGACATTAGGCAAAATATTGAGTTTATGAGTAGTAACTTTAGGATCTAGCCCTGGCATATCCTCATAACTCCATGCAAAGATGTCAATGTAATCTTTTATAAGTTTTATCAGCTCTTCCTTTTCATCTTCAGAAAGATTCTTACTGATGAATATTGGTTTGGATGTAACTCCATTTCCAACATCAATCTGGATAACCTCATCTTCTGTAGGTGGCTGTCGTTGTTCAAAATGAAGTTCCCATTGAGTATCCATCTGTTGAGCCCAAGGATCATTCTCAAATGGCTCTGATTTATCATCGGCTTGAACCATATTGACTGAGAATATTTGCCCAGATTCACAATATGAGGAACGAGAAATATCGGATTCGATGAATAGAATTTCTTTCGAATCTGATGGTTGCGAAGAGCTAGAAGAGAATTCTTCTCGTATATCGTCATTAAACATGTGGGACGGATCATATCCCAACCCATGACGAGTCTTTTGGTAAAACGGATCACCACATAATGGTAATCGTCTACCCTTGCCTTGATTGAGACCTTGCATAGTCTTCAAGTCATATCCCATGTTCTGGATAATCTTGATAGATTGTTGACTATACTTGTCAATTCAGATTCTTCCCTTGTCTTTATCCTTCAGCTCATCTGTCTGAGCAACAGGGATATTTCTAGCCAGGCCAAACATAATTTGGCGCTTGTTTTTCTTATCAGACGGAACCACGAAATAAGATTCTTCATGACGTCTAAAAGTTACGCAAGCTTGTGATGAAGCGGCCACAGGTAGAAGATAAGGAGAAGATGTTAGGAACCTTTGGGCATACGGTCCAACATCTGTATAAGGAGGGAAAGAATTTTCTTTATGATCGATATATAAAGTTTCTTCTGGTTCGATGTCGTCTTTATATCGATGACTTTGATTATCAGAAGATAAAGTCATTCTTTCGATAAACTTGACAGCCATATACTCGAAAAGGAAATCTTCATTGATATCAAAAAGTATAGACTGATCAATATTTACATCATTTACGATTTGACTGCTACGCCTCGGATTGATCATCAGTGGACTATTATCCGTCTTCTGCATAGATTTTCCAAGATTGACAATCAATGGTAGTTCTGGATCATTCGTACAAGAAGTACGTCCTTTGATCTTGATCATAAAAGGTTGAACTTGGCTCTTAGCAGGAATATTTATTGATTCCTCAGATGAAGTTTGAGTTCTTCCTTTAACCTTGATTATCAAAGGTTGATCATTGACAGGTTGGGATTGGATTCGTCCCTTGACTATGACCTTCAAAGGTTGCTCCTCTGGCGGATCTTCATTAATAGACTGATCCTCAGATGATGATTGATCTTCAGCCATGTCTGATATATCTTTCACATTCTCTTGTTTATAAAGCCTTGAATCAGAGAAGTAGGCTTCGACACCCTTGAACGGATTAATATCAGCAAACTCAGTTTTCACAACTGCTTGGGAGTCCACATATTTGAAACATTGGTGAAGAGTTGAAGGCACAATATTGTGCTCATGAATCTACGGTCTTCCAAGAAGAATATTGTAGGATACGTCCGAGTTGATAACATAGAAAGTTACCATAGTTCGAAGATCACCAATCTGAATCTGCAGACGAATCTTCTCCAGTGGTTTGCTCTTGCCAGAGTTAAAACCGACTATCGTAGTACTAGTGTAAGTCAGCTCACTAGTAGGAATCCTCAGGGGTCTTAGCATACTCTGAAGAATTATACTAATTAAAGACCCAGGATCAATGTAAATCCTATCAATTTCAGTGGATCCGATATATCCAGGGTAGCACAGAGGCCTATCATGCTTGTTGTGTTTCAATAGCATATCCTCTTGTGTAAAGGTGATGTTGGGAATTGCTTCCATCACACTATGACATTGCGGACATGACACTGGTATATTATCAGTAGTCTTGAGTTGAGCCAAGCATGAATCTGCTTGAAGTAAAGCTTCGCTCAAAGTCTCTCTGCTTTCTCTGGAAAGGCAAAGCAGTTCAATTATAGAAAGTCTAGCCGGAGTATTGGCTAACTGAGCTAGAATGTCAAACTTGTAAGGCTTCATCACCACCCCCTGATTAGAAGCAGACTTTAATGGGATATCAAAGCGTACTGCCTTCTGTTTCTCCTTTTCAACCACAGACGGTTTAACAGGAACAGGAGAAGGTTGAACTGGTAGAGTTTTTACTACCTCTTCTGCTTCTTTGGAGGATCCCTCATAGTCTTTGTGGTACTCTTTTCCAGATCTTGTACTAGCAAAAGTTTCTTCTTCAGACTCAGGAGAAGAAAGTACCATATTACAGGATTTAGTCCTTCTTCCCTTAGCCTTCTTCTTGTGAGGGTTGTTACGAGGAACTTCAGAACCCAATCCAGCAGTGGAATTCTGATTTTGAATTTGTAAAGGAAGACGTATTCCTTTATCATAATTCAAACCTTCTGCCTTTTGAAAGTCGTAACCCATCTTCCTCATGAGAAGGACAGATTGCTGACTATACAAGTGGATAGGCAGTGAACTTTGGACAGGTGTTTCAGCACATGAAGAGGAAGAAACCTCTGCAACTACAGGAGAATGAAGCATAGACGTCTCTGTAGTTAAGGGAGGAGAAGGATTCGGGATACGAGGAGAAATTCCTGTTGGAGCTTTTTCATATGCAGCAAAGACTTGTTGTGCCCGGTATAAAGGAACACTATTTATGGCTAGCCACTGCTGATGAGTAAGCTTGAGCTTGGTAGGAGGAGCTAGACTTGGAGGACAGATGTTTAGTCCTTTCAGTCTATCTTCTAGAGGAAGGCCATCCCATAGATGATCCAAGTCATCAGGATTTGGAATAACATGAGAAATTATGTTGTAGGTTTTGACTTTCTTACCTTTCTTGGATTTTAAAGTTTTACCTTCATTTTCCAACTCAGGTACTAAGTCAGGATGTACCCACATGATTTCACCATTCTTCAATGTGAGCGGCAGCAATCCTGTATTTTCTTCCCTGGCAGGCGGGATATTCACGATCTTCATCGTCGCCTTCGAAATTGGGATAATTCCATCTGGAACTAGCTGTGGAGGAAAATCCCCAAACTGAAGAGAAACTATATTGGTTGTAACCGTATGGTCATCATTGGTTAAAGCGATAGCGCCACCATTTATCAGCTCTTGGATCTTCTTTTTCAAGACATAGCAAGCACTGGTAGAATGATTAATGTACCTATGATAGATACAATATTTGGGATTGTCAGTCAGATTCACCTCATTAGGCCTTTTTGGCTCTGGAATCTGAAGTTTGCCACTCTTCACCAGACACTGAAATATCCCTAAGATATCACTTTCGTCAAAAGAGTATTCTTCCTTTGGCCTGGAAGATTCCTGATTATTTTGCGTCGTTTTGTTCTTGGAGAGATTGGCCATAAGAGTATCTTTTCCTTTCACGTTACAATTACCAGGATTATTACCAGGATTACTTTTCTTCCCTTTAACTTCTGAAGCGAAAATCATTCCGTGTTCCCGAGCCAACCTATCATTGGTCTCGACAGAAACTGCTGCTATGATAAACGAAGCCCAATCTGTGAATTGGGAACCTGTGAAGACAATAATGGATGGTCGCAGATTCATCTTGTACGTATCAATCAACGCTGAATCTGGCATACCAGGAGGCATCTTTAGAGTAGCCTGTCGGAAACGTTCAATGAACGTCCGAGTATCTTCTTTCTCCTTTTGTTTGATTTCTATCAAGGAGGACATGTTCATGTCCATACCTCCTTCATAGAAGCGGAAGAGAAACATTGCCTTGAATTCGTCAAAAGACGAAATAGAGTTATCGGGTAAGCTACGATACCAGTCGTAAGCTGAACCCGTCAGGCACCCGATGAACATTCGAGTAAGAAGAGCATCATTTTTCTGCAAGTGTACAGTCATAATATCAAAGTAATTGATATATTGACTGGGAGATGCTTTTCCATCGAATAAAACCATGGATTGTGGCTTGAACTTCGGTGGGAAGGGTACATCATTCCAATGAGGAGGATAAGGTTGCTTAATCCCTAACCTCTGGAGCTGATCTTTGTGCCTCAAAACTTCAAACTGTGCTTTGAGTTCACGCACTGCTTGAATGGCATCACTGGTTTGAGGAAGCACATTTGATTGAATAGTCGTTGGATGTACCATAACCCCCACTGGAGGTGGTACATCTTCTGGAATGATGGGATCTGGAGATGCAGAAGTTTGATTAACAGCAGGCTCTTAAATATTCAAAGGTATGTCAGCCCCTTGACTATCTTGAGTTTGTGCTGCTACTGGTACCAGAGTTATTACTGTAGGTTGAGCAGTTTGCTGATTCAAAATTATCTGATGCATGCTTTGCACCATGTTAAGCATGTCTTTCAATGATTGCTCTACGGCAGTGAGACGTTGTTCCGTATTAGCAGATGACGTCTCTGGTTCATCTCCAACAGCGTAGGATTTAACATCTCTTGAAGATATAGAGGGATTAGTATAGAAGTATGAATCCACACTATCGGTATCAGACTCAAAAGATTGAGTACCCCCAGCTTCTGAATCAGAAGTCTGCAATTGTCTTTGTCTTCTTGATCGAGTATTCTGATATACTCCTTCAAAGGAATCAAGAAGCCTGTTGAACTGTTGTTGAGCTGGGGTTTGGGACATATTCCGTCTTGGATGTCGTCCTCTGTTAGTATGAGATGCCATGTTGACTGACACATATGACAGCTCATGTTCTTGATCTTCAGCTTGATGTTGAGGCGAGTTAAAACTTAAATGATAAAAAACTGACCATTTTGAAGCCGAACAACAACAGTTGATCACAACCTGGTGATATTCACAATGATGTTTTTCTTGGGGGAACTTCACCGGAGATTGTGAATTCTTACGCTTTTGTATTAGCAATTCACGTAAGTCAGAAGGAACAGATGGAGTATTCTTCTTTATTACATTTAGGGTAGAAAAATGTTTAGTCCCTTGTGTAGAAAGAAGATTACTGGCTGCATTCGCAGAACCAAACTGTACATTTTTACGCGTTTGAAGTTGTGTGCGTAAATCTTGAGATTTAGCACGAAGGACTCTATTTTCATGGCGTGTAATTTGTAAGTTTGGTACTTTGCGTAAAACAGTATAAGAAGGTTGTTGGTGTAGGACAGAAGCTTTACCAACGCCATTTTTACGCTGCACACGTTTAGGTATATTCACATTAGATGTGCAAACATCGTTGTGAATTTTATCTACACTATCACAGACAAGAGACTTACCCTTACGCGTGGAGCGTAAAAATTGATTATCTACCACATCACAGACGGGAGATTTTGTTTTACGCGAGGAGCATAATTTATTTGGGCCTACCACGTCACCGACGGGAGACTGATTCTTACACTCAGAAGCATAAACTTTAGAGTCTGTCCCATTACAAATGGGAGATTCATTCTTATGTACTGAGCGTAAAATTTGGTTCTTACCCACTGAGCGTAAAACTTGATTCTTACGCAGTGGACGTGAAACCTGATTATCTTCACCGTTACAAATGAGAGATAAATCGTCACACTTTGAGTGCAACTCTGAAGTAAGGACTGCCTCGTTACGAACGGGAGCCCCTACGACAAGAGTGAAAAGAATTCCCTTGTCATCAGAAGCAACAGAGAGATCAGAAACCACTTTGGATTTGGGAATCCAAACTTTTCGTGCTTTGCGAGACTTTTGAACATTGGAGTGGCGAGAACCACCCCCAGTTCGGAGCATTTCTTTATAGGCAGTCTGGTCGAAGTGCACAACTAGAGTCTTCTTAGTCGAACCGACCGAAACATCATCATATTGAGCAATCGCCTCCTCGTTAGAGGAGAAGGTCGTCCCCAGCAGAGTCGCCATTTTGTTTCACTTAACAAAATTGCCAAACAAAAGTTGGATTTTGAAAATAAAATAAGAAAAAGTACAAGAAGTATAAATTTGATTCTGGAAAAGTATTGCTATGGAAGTCTGATCTGTAAATGATCACTTTGTTCCTTGGACCATATGATGATGATGAAGATCACTGCTTGAAGTAGAACAACTTGGAAGAACTAAGTCACCAGAAAGGTATCGACGCACTTGGGCACTGATGGCGAGGCCGAATGCTTTTCTGCTTTGCTTCACTCTGTTCTGAAAGAAAAGTTAAAGAAGAATGCTCCGGAGAATCAAAATCTCGAAGTTCTGATCTCTCTATTCTCTTCTTCTCTCTGTCTGTGTGTCCTGAGAAAAATGAGTCTATTTATAGACTGGGGCTTCTGTGCGTAAAAAAGCATCAAAATCTGTCTTTACGCTAACAACTGCCACCCATGATCAGACTCATCCTTTGCATACGTTGACACGCGTCCCATCATTTCAGTAAGAGTAGGATACATGTACACACGTTCTTCAAAATATGTGGCATGAAGGCCATGTAGGCAAACCACGTTCCAAACTGGCCAGAAAGAATAGGGCGTAAAAATAGCCCCAACATCCTCTGGGCGTAAAGCAGTAAGATGAGCGTAGAATAGCTCTGTCATAGGTTTCCCGCGTAAAGTGGTTATTGAATAACCTTGAGCGTAAAAATGGCTCAAATAGACTTTACGCGCACATTGTTTTATGAGCGTAAGAACTCGTGTAAAACTTCGTGCGTAAAAGGAACCATATAGTGAGCGTAAAGTAGCTCGATCCACATAAACGACAACAATGGTCTTTGTATAAGACAAATTCCGTTGGATTCTGTGGTAAATGCCATCGTTAATATCTTCATGTCAGAGTTTGCATTAAATGCGAGAATTGACAGCTTTGTCCAGCGTAAAAGAGGCTGCTCTGTCCTTGGCGTAAAATCATAGGTGTAGACCCAAGCGTAAAATGATCAGCCTGCTTAGATGTAAATTGATTAGCCTAGTCTTGGGCGTAAAGAGATTACCCGCTCTGCTAGGCGTAAAAACCAATCACTTATGAATGAGATGACTCTTTCTTTGAAGCACTTTTTACGCTCCTACAGATATGTTGACAAAATTTTAGGAGTAGTGTTCCCTCAGTATTGGACTTCATGATGTTGCTAGCTGAGGTGGATCTTACTATTCTTCTATGTGAGTTGCCTGGTAGTTATCCTTAGTTAGTCTTGTTGTTCCTTCTTTATTTTTCTGTCTTATGATCATTGTAGATTCCAGTTGTTCTAGTGATATTGTTATTATTTCTTGTATTATCTTCCTTAGTTTTTGTGATATGACATGAGTACATTTCTATTTATGGATCATTAGATGTTGTAGTTAGTTTAGTATACTTGACAGCGCTCTACCGCCGATACTGCGACGTAGGCTGGGCGTGGCCCACGTATTCGTACCCGTATATCCGGGAGCGGGTCGTGACATTGAGTGGGTGGTGTGTAGACTGTGTTATTCAAAGAAAATTATAAATTTTAATTTAATGTTTGTTATTCAAGTCTATTCTTACCTATCACCTATACGAACGTGGATTCATTCCAATATATGGTCTCCATACACACGTATATTGATTTTAGTGCCGGGGCACAATTTTTTCGATAGAAAATAGAGAAGATAAAATAATTGTAAAAATAATGTTCCAACGCAACACTTTCTAGGAAGGTTGCGCAAGTTTAACGAAGATCTAAGAAGATCTCGTTACAGCAGCATATGATATTACGAGAATCTAAAAAGATTTCGCAATCCATAGCAGCGAAGAAAATGACAGGCGATTGATGGATGAATATCCTGCTGGGGTGAATGATCACCATAGCTCAAAGCTATATTCGCCCCATACGAATAGATTCCAGGAACCAACAAGTTCGTCGAAAAACTTTGGAACACTTCTGCTCTTCTGACTCCTCGGATCGTACACGGACTCCCGTACAAAAGCAACGCTGGTGCAAATCTTCTCTTCTCTCACACAGCCTCTGTTTACTTGTATTAAGAAACACTTATAAACTTTCGTAACTCTCTGTATATGCTCTGTATATCTGCCTGTGAGAGAGAAGAGACCTTTTACAGGCCTAAGTAGCAACTGCCCGGTTAGCATAACATTCGGGACGTGGTAATAACTACTACGAATGTGCAGTAACCACTCAGATCATGCACAGACATGATTTGAAGCAAGTTGGGTACCTCGCACACCCCGTACGCCTTGTACACCACGCACTGAGCCACTTGCGCCACCTGTGCGCCTTGCGCATCCTACGCCACCCGCGCAACTGGGCACGCACCTATGCACGCAACTTGTTGCGCCACTGGACGCGCACCTGGTCGCGCAACCTGGTCGCGCAACCTGGGCCGCGCAACCTGGGCCGCACAACCTGGCAGCGCATCTGGCAGCGCACCTGGCCGTGCAACATGGCCTGCACAACCTGGCCGCGCAAGTGGCTTGTGCAACGAGCGCAACTAAAGTGCATTATGCGTCTAGCGACGATGCTGACGTGCTAAGTGCATAGTGCGCCAACAAAATGCCACATTACACCTCATGAGCCTATGAGCCTGAGTCTGAGTCCGAGTCCGAGTCCGTGTCGCTAAGCCCCTACGGGACTTGGCTCCCATGGAAATAAATTTCCCAAGAGCAAAAAGCATGAATGCTTTCAATTGTTTATTTAGCCTTTTTTCCATTAGAAAAATAACCCAACATGGCACACCCATGTGTACCTCCACACCACATGTGTGCATCTCTAAAATAGCATAGCTAATATATAGAGATACAACTCCTTTGGCCTAGCCGATGTAGGACTAAAATTCCAAATAAAAAAGGCCAAAACCCAACAATCTCCCACATATCTCTATATATGGATATAAGTGTTCTCCACAGTAACTGTCCATCATGCATTAGGAGAGATGTCGCTGACGACTTGAATCTTTTCGCATGGGTCAAACAATAAACTATAATACAAGAATGGACTATGCCTTGAATTTTTCATCATAGCTGAAATTCTTTCCACTCACATAATATAGTTACATGTGCTTCTGGCTACATATTAAAGGCCCTGTGCCAGCCTAGTTTCAGTGTATAATTTTGGACGTCTACAAGTTTACCCTCAAGAGACTGCCTGATATATCTTTGTCCATACACTATAGGTGAGTTCATTATAAAGAGATATGGCAT
Source organism: Iris pallida (assembly GCA_029216955.1). NCBI lineage: Eukaryota > Viridiplantae > Streptophyta > Magnoliopsida > Asparagales > Iridaceae > Iris > Iris pallida. Next base: position 5,608,116 of record JANAVB010030217.1, on the reverse strand, counting down.
GAAGCGCTTTACGTTTTCCTTGCGGTGCTACGCCGCTATGACATAGCTTAAAGCCAAGGCCTTATCCCGTAATGGGAACCTCATCGTAGTGTCATACAACTATAGCATGAGGCTACCACCTCTTTGTAGTGCCAAACTACCCAGCATGAAGCCTTAGGCTCCCTTGCGGTGTTACGCCACAACGACATGGCTTGCAAGGCCGAGGCTTTATCCCTAACCGGGTACCTCATCGTAGTGTCGTGCCATTGTAACATGAGGAACTCCTCCTCTTTGTAGTGCTGACTACACCCCTCTTTATTTTAACATACAACATTAGACTAACTGCCTATTTACGGTGCTACGCCGCTGTGACTTGGATAGCAAGGCCGAGACATTATCCCATGCCTGGGAACCTCATGGTGGAGTCACCCTACAGTAGCATAGAATTTCACTCCTTGTAGTGCTGTTCTACCGTGCTTCCTTTAAAGCACATCATACATTCACTCTGCCTGAGAACTCATTAAAGCATTTAAGCTAACCTTCCCACAGGATCTATTTTCTGCAAAAAACAACAGTAGACAACAGTGGTTGTAGGTCCGTAACCTCTCCATGTCCAATAGAATATGTACCTACCGTTCCTGATATTCTTCTGATTAGAGTCCTCGATCCCTTGAACTAAAAGCTAGATTCCTAGTAGATTTCTCTTTGAACTAATAGCATAAAACTTTATGGTAGGAATACAATAATACAATATCAGAATGCCTTCAAGCCCATTTTACAAGCTGTGTCATCGACCAGATGGCACTTGAGGCCCTTGGTGAACGGATTTGCCAGGTTCTCCTGACTCCGAACATCAATCACTGTAATAACACCCCTCTTGATGAGATCATGTACTGCCCAGTACTTTAACCGCATAGTCCTCTTCTTTCCGTTGAAGAAGTAATTTTATGCCACCGCCGCAGTCGTCTGGTTGTTGCAGTATATCGGTATTGCTGGTATTTGTGCCCCAACCACTGGAAGGTCATACATGAGCTCCCGAAGCCATTCTGCTTCATCGACTGCGGTATCAAGTGCAAAGAACTCAGATTCTATGGATGACCGCGAGAGTATAGTCTGCTTCTTCGACTTTCACGATATAGCAGCTCCACCCATAGTAAAAATGAATCCACCTGTGGACCTCTCGCTCTCCACCTCTGAGCACCAGCTGGCATCACTGAAGCCTTCCACTATCGGCGGATCGTCGCTGTAGTACAGTGCATATGTCTGAGTCTTTTTGAGATATCTCATAACCCGTTTCACAGCTTTCCAGTATTCAACACCTGAGTTGCTCATGAAACGACTCAGCATTCCTATGGTAAAAGTTATGTCAGCCCTTATGGCAGTAGTAGCATACATCAAACTCCTGATTACGCTTGCATAATCCAGCTGCCTGATGCTTTCCCCTGAATTAGGCTTCAGCTTCAGATCTCACATGTACGGCGTATCGATCCCTGGAAGATCCCGATACCCATAATAAGTGATCATTTTCTCAATATAATGAAACTGTGATAGTGCTAGTCCAGTGTCTGTCCGGATGATCTTGATCCCTAAGATCAAATCAACTTCCCCCAAGTCCTTCATACTGAACTTGCTCGAGATAAATTTCTTTGTCTCCGTAACACAACCCACATCCGTACCTAGGATAAGCATGTCATCCACATACAGACAAACAATCACACCTCTTCCATCAGTAAACTTCGTGTAAACAGACTTGTCCGTCTCACTAACCATGTAGCCATTTGACCTTATAACTTTGTCAAATTTCTTACGCCACATCTTGGAAGCCTGTTTAAGACCGTACAAAGATTTCACCAACTTGCAGACTTTGTCTTCAAGACCCTTGATGACAAATCCCTCTGGCTGTTGCATATAAATCTTTTCGGTCAGCTCGCCATTTAGAAAAGTCGTTTTCACATCCATCTGATGTATCACCATCTTATGTATTGCTGTAAGAGCAATCAACATTCTGATGGTGGTCATCTAGGCTACTAGAGTATACGTGTCAAAGTAGTCAATCTCCTGCTTTTGAGAAAACCCCTTGGCTACCAACCTAGCCTTGAACTTGTCAATAGTTCCGTCTGCTTTCATCTTCTTCTTGAAGATCCATTTGCATCCGATGGGTTTCGCTCCTTCAGAAAGACCAACCAACACCCAAGTGTTATTTGAGGTGATAGAATCAATTTCATTGTCAATCGCCTCCTTCCACAAGATCGCATCTCTGGTCTTCATCGCCTCATCATAGGTAAGCAGATCTGCTTCCACATGATAGGTGACAAAGTCACTTTCGAAGTCCTTCGGCCTCCTCACACGCTTAGCTAACGGCTCAGCTTGTTCTGGTTCAATCGTTGTTTCAACAACAACATCTTCTTGGACGACATCTTCATTGAAGACTTCAGTTTCCTGTGCACCCTCATTATTCTCCGGTACATCCGCAAGAACAATATTCTTGTGCCTTACAAATTTGTCTTCAAAATATTCTACGTTGCATGATTCAATGATATGATTTGACTCAATATCAAGAAATCTTCGAGCATCACTCTTCTCGGCATACCCCAAGAAGATTGTCTTAGTAGTCCTTGTCCCAAGCTTCTGAATCTTCAGATCTGGAAGCTTGACATATGCCAAACACCCCCACACTCGAATGACATTCAAGTTAGGTCTGACCTTGAACCAGAGTTCATGAGGAGTAACGTCTGAAGTTGCATGAGGCACTCTATTTAAAATAAAAGTGGCTGTCAATGCAGCTACTCCGCAGTAGCACTTAGGAAGACCCGCAGTCAACAGCATTGAGTTAATCATTTTTGTTAACTTTCTGTTCTTCCTCTCTGCTACTCCATTTGATTGAGGAGAGTACGGAGCCGTAGTCTCATTGACAATTCCATGTTCTTTGTAGAACGATACGAATTCATGAGACCTGTACTCCCCACCTCGATCACTTCTTATTCTTTTGAGTTGTTGTCCAGTTTGCCGCTCAGCTTCAGCCCTGAACTCCTTGAACTTCTCAAATATTTCATCTTTAGCCTTCAGCAAGTAGATGAACGCATACTTTGAGAAGTCATCGATGAAAGTTATAAAATACTTCATCCCGGCCTTTGTAGAGAATTGTTTAAAGTCACAGAAATCGGAGTGTACCAACTCCAGAAGATCTGTACTTCGATTAACCCGAGGAAAGGGTTTCCTTGTGATCTTTGTTTAAGCACAAACTTCACATTTCTCTACCTTACCCCTACACTTGGAGATAAGTCCTAGACTAGACATTCTATTTATTCATTTACAATGAACATGTCCTAGTCTATTGTGCCACAACTCAAGAGTATAAGCAGAAGGACTGATTGCATTAACAACATTGGACTGATTTACAAGCTGAATTTTGAACATTCCTTCGATATAAAAAGCTTTTCCTAAATATGTTCCCTTAATAGACATCACCATCTGGCCAGCATTGATGTCCATCCTGAGGCATGCATTGCAGAGTAGGCCTCCTGAGATCAGGTTCTTGGCGATAGCAGGTACGTGCTTCATGCCTTGAAGCGTCAGAGACTTGCCAGTAGTCAGCTTTAATACCACCGTCCCAATCTCGAGCACTTCAGCTTGTGCCTGGTTCGCCACCATAACCACTTCAGAAGTAGGTGTGTAGGTGGTGAACCACTCCTTGCTGGAGCAGACATGGCAGGTGGCTCCAGTGTCTACCCACCAGTCAGAGTCAGTCCCTACCGCATCAACCTGCGCAATCATAGCAACAACGTTAGTGATCATAGATACCTTGCTAGGCTCTCCTTGCTCTGATTGCTTGGTCTTTGCTTTGCATTCACTCTTGAAGTGGCCCTTCTTGCCACACTTGAAGCAAGCCAAATGAGACTTTCGCTTCTTTTGCTTGAAAGAAGTTTCCTTGACTTTCAGATTGTCAGGGTCCTTCTTCTTGCTGTGGGAAGCCGCCCGCTTTCCCCTTGGTTCCCTTGTATGAATCAGATTAGCGTTAGCCAATTGCTTGGACAGTACGTCCACCTTCAGTTGAGCCCGCATCTGGTCCTCAACATAGATTTCCTGCAAGAGATCTTCAAGGCTGATCTCAAGCTCCTTCCTATGCATGTTTGCATAGAACTTACTCCACCCAGCGGGGAACTTCGAGACAATCCCTCCAACAATAAACTTGTCGGGAAGGGGCATCGTCTCGTCTTCCAGCTTCTGTCGCAACTTCAGAAATTCCTTCACCTACAGCATCATGAACTTCTCGTCCTCAAAAAGCCATTTGTGATATTTTTCAACCACAAATATCTTGCTCCTATTTTTGTCTTCTTCGTACAGTTTCTCCAGAGACTCCTATATGTCTCTGACAATAATCTTCTTACTGTAGGATTCTGCTAGGGAATCATCTATAGCATTCGGGATAAGCAGCCTGCAAATGCTATTCTCCCTTCTCCACTTGGCCTGAAGTTTAGTAGCCGCAGTGATTGCGGCAGCAGACCCAGTATCTGGAACAGTAGGTTCCTCTTCAAGAAGCACGTGATCAATGTCTCTGAGTTGAAGAGTGAGATAAACCTTCCTCTTCCAGACTTGATAATACTCTCCATCAAACTTTTCTAACTTACAAAAGTCAGTATTGAGGAGTGAAGCATTAAAGTTTTCCATCGTAAGAATATAGCTTTGATATTGTTATTATCGGGGCACAATTTTTTCGATGGAAAACAGAGAAGCTGAAATAATTATAAAAACAATGTTCCAACGCAACACTTCTAGGAAGGTTGCACAAGTTTAACGAAAATTTAAGAAGATCTCGTTACAGCAGCATATGATATTACGAGAATCTAAAAAGATTTCGTAATCCACAGCAGCGAAGAAGATGACAGGCGATTGATGGATGAATATCCTGCTGGGGTGAATGATCACTGTTGAATAGCTTCCAGAAACCAGCAAGTTCGTCGAAGAACTTTGGAACACTTTTGCTCTTCTAACTCCTCAGATCGTACACGGACTCCCGTACAAAAGCAACGCTGGTGCAAAGCTTCTCCTCTCTCTCACAGCCTCTGTTTGCTTGTGTTAAGAAACACTTGTAAACTTTCGTAACTCTCTGTATATGCTCTGTATATATGCTTGTGAGAGAGAAGAGACATTTTATAGGCCCGAGTAGCAACTGCCCGGTTAGCACAACATTCGGGACATGGTAATAACTACTCCGAACGTGCAGTAACTGCTCAGATCATGCACAGGCATGATCTGAAGCAAGTTGCGCACCTCGCGCACCTCGCACGCCTTGTACACCATGCGCTGAACGCACACTGAGCCACTTGAGCCACCTGTGCGCCTTGTACCCCCTGCGCCACCCGCGTAATTGGGCACTCTCCCGCGCAACTAGTTGCGCCACTGGGCACGCACCTGGTCGCGCAACCTGGGCCGTACAACCTGGGCCGCGCAACTTGACAGCGCACCTGGCCACGCAACATGGATTGCACAACCTGGCCGCGCAAGTGGCTCTCGTAACTTAAGCGCACTATGCACCTAACGACGATGCTGACGTGCTAAGTACAAAGTGCGCCAACAAAATGCCACATTATGCCTCATGAGCCCACGAACCCGAGTCCGAGGCCGAGTCCGAGTCGCTAAACCCCTACGGGGCTTATCTCCCATATAAATAAATTTTCCAAGAGCAAAAAGCATGAATGCTTTCAATTATTTATTTAGCCTTTTTTCTATTAGAAAAATAACCCCACATGGTACACCCATGTGCACCACCACACCACATGTGCATCTCTAAAATAGCATAGATAATATATAGAGATACAACTCCTTTGGCCTAGAAGATGCAGGACTAAAATTCCAAATAAAAAAGGCCAAAACCCAACAATAGATGTATGACTTTTCATTTTATTCATTAATAAAATCAGTATTGTTTATTTGTTTTATGGTATCAGAGCCTAGAATTTTTACTTCTAGGGTCGTTCAAAGAGATCCATCGCTCCATCATCTTCGTTTGCTGCCGTTAGCTGATAGTTAGCCGGTCGACAGCCGCCAGTCCTCTAAAGATCCGACTGCTATGTTTAGCAAGTGCAACTTTATTTTTTATCCAATCTTTCTTGCTGTTGATGTTCCTGTAATGACAATCTTCTTCACGATTGAGCAACTGTTGAAGATTATCTTTCAAGTTCTTTTTATATTCTACATCGATGATTGTCAACCAACTGAAGTTTCCCAACTCCATCTTGGCCATGCTCATTCAGCGTATGCATAGCTATTGTGTCATGCAAGTCTTCTTGTAGCTTTTGTATTTCTTTTATATCCAAGAGGAGTGTCATTTTTTGGAATCCTCCTTTAGTTCACTATCGGCTCGTGATACACCTTGAGAGAGAGAGAGAGGTAGGATCTGTATCAGAACCACGTACCGAAACGACCACCCTCATTTACTATTATTATCAATATTAGTTTGAATAAAATGCCAAGATTACAATCAAATGTGGTTGTAAACTTTTCCAACTGTCACGTGACGGTTGTCAATTATACCTCATCTTCATCCTAACCCACATGGAGAGAGCCGACCAATTGAAAACTGGCCATATGACGGTTGTAAAGGATTACAACCCAATTGGTTGTAACCCTATCATTACTCTAGTTTGAAGGTAAGTAGTAGTCTCATCTACATTGGCAGTAGCAACTCTGGAAAAGATTGAAGTTGGCTTCGAGTAGGCCCTTTTTTCCAGAAAGTTTAAATTTATCTCAGAAACAAACTTATCAAACAAGTTTTTTTTAAGTGTCTTCATCTTTCGAGAAGCCTCGTGCTCCCATATCCAGAACCTCTCCCCATCCTCTTTGTATCTATTGTAGAAAGCATGGCTATTTTTCTACCACCTGCTATGCTTGCCAACGGTCTGGTCTGATTTGTTCTCACTGCCATAAGCATGGTCACTCAATGGATGATTATTTTATGCTTCATCCATATTTAAGAACGTAATTTCTCGAGTAGATAAAAATAAAGGGTTCATCCAAGATTAGCTCCCTGGTACCTCAAGCTCACATTGTTGATAGTATACAAACATCGTCATCTTTTTTTATCTTCCACTGGCAGATATTCAATATTATCTTACTCAATTAGAGGTTTAGTGCCAGCCTATCTTTTGTCACGACCCACACCCAGATATAGGGGCATGAGTGCATGATGCACGCATAGCCTATGCCGCAGCATTATTGTAGTAAGCTATCTAGACAGTCACTATAACTAACAATCTCAAACAGATATCTAAATCCAAAGAAGAACAATAATATATGACAATAATAATACCCAATCACAAGATCTAACAAGAAGAATAAGCACAAAATGATATAAAAGGAAAACTCAAAGTCAAAAGTAGGAAAATTGCGTAAACCAAACATAGTCACAAAGTCCTAACCAAGTATCATTACACCAAATATGGTCTTTTTCGGCTCGCAATATACGCCATAAAACTAATTTTAGGCTCACAAGGTCGTGCCGTAAAAGTACTATCCGTAAAAGAGTACGAGTATTTACGGCGTGCAAAAATAGACCGTAACTTCGGTAAATGCACATCATAAATGAAGCTGCTATGAAACTTTTGATTTTATTTATAGCCTATATTGCAGGCCGTAAATGAAGCGTACAAAAAGTGCATCATTCCATAACATATATACAACGCAAAGTATGATGATCCGGAGACAAATCTGGTTTTGCCAAGGTAAATAGTCTAATTGTATCTAGATAGATGAACTAACTACAAAGGGGTCAGCCCCCGGGTCTCCTGAGCTGTAACCCCACTTTCCCAATAAATAAATTTTTTGGCATTCCTGATTTTATTTTTCTAAATTCCTAATAAATATTTTGGGTTTATTGTTAAGTTTATTGTATGTGAAAGGATTAGGATTATTGTTCACCCTAATTAATCCATTAAGCTGAATGCTCTAGTGATCAATTGGGAAATTTCATTCAAAATTTGGATTCCCTCCAAATTACCATGTCCTTTTCCAAGCTAATAACCAACTGCCCAGCCTTTATAAACCACTCACATTCTCTTTCTCATTTTTTTCTCACTATAATTTCTACAGAGCACGAGCTCTGCTCTTCCCTTCCTTTTTTTGATCTTCTCCTTCTTCCTTAAATTGTAACCCTAACCCTAACCCTAATTCCTAGATTGAGCCTTGGTGAAGTCTCTTCCAACAGCAGCGATAAAGCCACCTCCTCGCCGAAGCTAGGTGCTCATCCTCCCTGAAGAGGACGGCTAGGCATCCTTCTCCGCTGCACGATCGTTCCCGACAACCACCAAGCGAGGATCACCTCTCGCCGACTTCGTTCTTTCAACGACTTGGCGTTTCTTCGACGACGCCTGATCCAGAGATGACTCTCACAGCGGCGGCGACCGAGAGAGTTCTTTCCGACGACAGTGAGTTGGTCTACCCCTCCGATGATCGGTGACCACCTCCACCCTCTACGACGAGCAGCGGCGCAGGACTGCCGACGATGATGTCAGGCGTTGTTCTTTCAATAGCAACGTCGACGTGAAGGTTTCTCGATGACAACAATGGTGATGACGATGGCGAGAGTAGCAACCTACTTCCCAAGCATCGACAGCTAGGTGTCGATCTTCTCGTTGATAGGGCGGTGAGTTCCTTTCAATTCTCTGTTCTTTATTGCTTCTTAAATGGATCAAAACTGGATCAATCGGTTGATCGAGTTGAGATCTGATGGATCTTTAAATTCTTGATTTGATTTTTCTTTTTATATGAGTATGAATGGTCCAGCACTCGAATTGCTTTGGATCAATGAATCGATCATTCATTTATAATTAGTTCCTATTTTTGAACACTAGGTATTCGTTAGAATATTCCTGGAGACGTACCGAGTTGATCTGGACATGAGAGTGCTGTTTCCGACTCCTTGGGGACGTACATTCGTTTCGATTGAACTCTCTTCCAGGTAATTATGCTATTTTTCCATTAATTTTGAATTATTGCTTCTTTGTTTAAGTTTGGATTTGGCCAGGATCGGTTTGTGTTATGGTATGACCTGTGTGATCGGAGTCATGTTCGTGATGGTGTTGTCCATGTCCTGTTCATATTGGCGTTGTTCGTGTCCTGTGACGGAGTACGTGTCCGGAGATGGACTGGGATATTGCACTGCCAATTGACAATGCATGGACTTGTGTAATGCTCCAGTCCCAAAATACGTAGGACTAGGAACGTAGACATGCCAGCCGTATAATAAATATACGTAAACTGTAAAATACAGTAGAACCATAACTAATCTCATCCACACAAAATAAATGATAAAAGTTGTCATATAATGATAATGAATTGTCTTAATATAATATGTTGGGCGGAGACATATCCACTACCAACAAGTAAAGGAAAAATACATAAGAAAAGAAATGATTTTGGCGAACGAAGCGAAGACGATCCAAGTAAAATCATCCTCGAAGAAATATCGTTGGTCATGGCTAGAGCTAAAGCACCTGTGAAAGACAAGAGCACACACCTGGCGAGATAACCAGGTCCTCAGAGGGACGTAACAAGACACATAATATCATGCCATATAAACTGAATAAATATTGCTCAAATAAATAAGTCAATTGAATTATAACATGGTCCAATACACACAATTGAACTAGCTTACCATCCCCCCAACCAAACATGGACAAGAGATGGTAAACTAATTCACGGTGACGTATCTTTCCATGCTATGAATCCAATATAGTATCCGGACCCTAACAAGGTTCAATACCTTCTCATCGCAGTAGTAAGCCACACCTACAACCAAACAAGGACAAGATGTGACGAACTAATCTGCGATAAGTTATTGTTCCAAGCCACGGTCAGATACAAGTACCCAAACCAAAAGTACTCGTATCTAACGAATAAAGGTGTCTATCCATTATAAGTGAAATATAGTTAAGAACAATCCTTCCTACGTATGGGCCCTGGCTAAATAGGATCGGCATGGTCCCCCCTTGGGGCACCAGAGGCCCCATCAGTAAGAGCATGACGTTCCGCAGAATGTCAGTGGCCATCAGTAATCATGGGTCATCAACCCCGTATCTCCAACGGAGCTTTCGGGTCACAAGGGAAAGTGCATCAAAGCCCATACGCTAAGGAATTGTCCTCCCCACCTAATGCCTACTGTGTTGTATCCACAACACAAAACCACTATAGCCGCTAAGTCAAACTAGAATGCAATCTCTATTAGCGGTTATTCCTATCGCACGGCTTATACGCACCGGTGGCCAGCCAGTCACGTATGTCCATTTTCTATATACGACACACAACTTCGTGTTACAACGTGTTAAGGCCAATGAATGCAACACACAAGCTGGTCCCTTAAATCTAGGTTTAATGTGTAAGAAAAATAATACATAGCAGGAGCTATAAATGAACAGTAAGTTCTAACAGGTTATGCCATGTATCACAGTTTATTTTGCATAAAGAAAATAATAAATAATGCACGAAATATGAGCTAAAATAAATAAACAGCGAATGGCAAGGTGTCTTGCCCGGTAGGACGCCTGGTGTACCGCAATGATCAATGTGGCATGAACTGCGACTTTGGGTAACAACTACACAAGATGACCTCTGAGGGTGGCACGGACGGTTCCATCGGGTCCAGGACGGTCAATTTAGCTAGGGTGGACATAAGGTAGTACAGAATTGACAAGGGAATAGGAAGATTGGGATTGGTCATGGACAACAATAGATATTCGAAATATTAAAAAAACTCATTTCTATAGGAAAACAATTTAGGCTAAAAAATACTTTAGGCTAAAATAACTCATTTCTATTAAATGTAATTTTTAAAATATAAAGCCATAACTTATACAAAATAGTATAACACTATTTTAGTGCTTATAAACCCAAAATGAAAATAATGTAGGGCTAGCCTAATATAATATTTTTGTTACACATAACTTTTTAAAACACTTAATATATATTATATTTGAAATAAATATAACTATAATAATAATAATGAATAATAAAAATAATAACTTCTCCTAATAACCAAACAATAAGTCTAATAGTATACAGAAATATACTGTAGTAGTATAGTATTGATATTATATAAAGCAAAACTAATTTTTTAAATCCTTCCCTCGTTTCCCGAGAGAACCATTAGTAACAAAAAAACGAACAAAACAAAGTAAACTATAAAGAGGAAAAAGGGAGTCAAAAATAGAGAGCGAGAGATCATTATTACTTCTCTTGTAGGAAAAAGAAAGTGAGTAATATATATAGAGAGAGAGTAACACAGAGAGAGTAGGCAAAGGAGTGAAGAGAGAAGAAGCAGCGGGTTCTCTCCATTAATAATAGAAAGCAAGAGAGGGTGAGAAAGAGATCAGAGAGGGAGAGTGAACAATATAGAGAAGGGGATGGGGAGAGGAAATCTCGTGAGAGCGGTTCGTCGGGGCTTCGGCGGCTGAATCGGCAAGGTGGGGCAGAGGAAAAGGAAGGCGGAGGAGTAGGCGGCAAGGGGCTGCGTTGGCGGATGAGCAGAGAGGGTTTCGGGGGCTGGGCTCGGCCGGACGTCGACTCCGGCGAAGGAGACGGAGGGGTTTCGGGCGAAGGGTACTGCCGGCGGCAGATTTTAGGAGTCATAGGTCGGGGCGGAGCACGGCTGGACAAGACGGGACGGAGGCGGCGTTGGGTTACCGGAGCGCGAAAGAGATCTCAGCGCGGATGGGGTTTCGGTGGGCGCGTTTCCGGCGAGCTTGGCGCGGGGCACGGCGGCGGAGGAAGAGCTATCTCCAGCGCGCGGAGGGAGGTCCGGTTAGTCGGGGATCCAACGGCGGTCGCGCACCAGAAGGAGGCGGCGGTGGCGACTGCTTCTTTGGAGCGGCGGTCGGGCGCGACTCCGGTGGAGGTAAGCCAAGGTGGTGGCGGGGATTTGTTTTTCTTTATTTTTGCTGTTGGTGGTCGTGGTCGGAATGTCGGCGGATGGGCTGTGATGGGGTTGGTGTAGTCGGGGCTTAGGCAGATGGTCGGGGTAAAGCCGGAGAGGCGACGGTGTTGTTATTGGTCCATGGTGGTGGCGGCATGGGCTGCCGCGGCGATGGCCGCGGTGGGGTGTAGTAGGCTGGGGCGTTGGGGAAGAATCTGTGGGCGGAGGTGTTTGGCGGTAGTGGTGTTTGGTCGAGGCCGATATGGTAGAGTGGATGATGATGTTGCTGGTTGGCGATGGTGTCCAGAAGGGGATGGTGACGGTGGTCTGGAGGTGGTGAAGTGGGTGGCGACGGTGACTGGGACGGTGGCAGCGGGTTTCGAGCAGCAGGCGAGGACAGGGTTAGATTTTAGGTTGGGTCGGGAGTGTCCGATACAACAGAGGAGGGGCTGGGAGAAGTGTCCTGCGAGACACGGGATGGGTTGGCGTCCGGGGCTGTCGGACGCGGGAAATTTATGTACTTGTATAAGGGATAATTAGTGGATGGGGGTAGGGGACACGGACACGATGCACAAACTTGGGTTGTGGAAAGTTTTGTGAAAGAATTTATGGATGATAAAAGTTTATGGAGGAGTACCTGCCTATTTATAGGATGTGGGAATTCCCATTAAGATAAGAATTAGGATTAGTTTAAACCCAAAAATGGATAATTCATAATTTAATTTAAATCAATTTAAATCGATCCAATAAAAAATAATCCAAATTCAAATTCTAATTTAAATCTAGATAATCTAACTCAAATTAAAAAGTCTATCTTTAAATTTAAACTATTTAAATTAAATATAAAAATCTAATCAAAGATTTAATTTGCCACCATAATTCTAAAATATATTTTCCAAAAATACTAATAATAATAATTTCAAAAATATTATTATTATTTAAAATACACTAATAAATAATTAAAAATATATATGAAGAATATTATTTATTATTAGTAACTGTTATAAACGAAAAGGCTTTCATAAAAAATCGTAAACTTGAAAATTTCGGTACGATAACTAAAAATAACTATTATATATATTATTTTGAAACTATAAAAATAGGAAAAAAAATATTTTTTCAAAAATATGTACGCTTGCACATATTCGCACTCGTCGAGCAATTACGAAAAATAATATTTCATGTGCGACGTACAATATGACTACGCGACGTACAATACAAAATTTTAAATCAGTACCAAATTTAATAAAATATAGTAGAAATTTAGGGGTTTTACATCCTACCCAACTTAAAAGAATTTCGTCCTCAAAATTAAGAATTAGTAGGGGGTGAGAAGACACAAGGGGGTATCGATGGGGAACAATCGGTAACAAAATCATGCCGTAAGAAATCGCGATCTAGATCATAGAAAAAAATAGTACGGTATGGTCACGGGTAATGAATGAGGGTCACGATTTAAGAGAGAGAATTAGGCTTATTCCTGAAATAAGCGATTAGAGGTCATGGTAGAAAATATAGGGCCGAGAAACGGATGAGTGGTTTAGGATGAGGATATAGCATCATCGAGTGAGAATGGTCATAGTCGATAGGAAGGCTAGAGGAAGTTCTAGTATAACGCCTTCGTCCTTCTAAAATAGGTGAAGGCGAAAGCAATATAGAGTTCGAAGGAGGCGTTATCGAATACGAATACGTGATTCAAAGACGATCGAATAATTCAAAAGAAATTGTCAAGGCACTTGCGGATGGGATTCTAGAGGGCAAGTTTAGCTATACCCCCATCCACGTAGAATGATAGATAAAAGCGAACCAAAGTGCACTAGGTTGATCAGACCATCATGCACCGGTTCTGAGTAGACAATACGTTAGTGGATGCATCCAATAGCATGTATCATGAACAAGCTTGATAAAGAATTGAGCTTGCAAAAACTAGGCTACATTAGCATTATTAGTCTAGATAGTAAAAATATAGGCACGATGGTAGATGAAATAAGAATAAATATGAATAGTCTAAGAGTCATAAGAATCTAAGTCTTGTTTATTCCTATAAAATCATTCTACGGTTTTATTGACCAAGGCTTGGTTGACCAAATGGGTTAAATTTCTCTAGTCTCTATGGTCTAGATAATACTATTAATATTTGTATTCTCTTAATGGTCAAGGGTGTGTCAGGTCGTGGGGTATTCTACCCAACTTAAAGAATTAAACTAAGGGTGTTTGGGACATCTAACTAGTAGGGTCAATCTCTAGCAAGCACAAAGGAAAGATAAGAATAATGATAGGAGAAATCAAGCAAGATGCAATCGATGAGTCTTACGGTAGTTCGAATATAGAATCGAGGAAAGAGATCAAGTATGTGGATGAGATCCCAGACTTCTAATCCTATATACAGGCTTGCTTGGTACGGTAAAGTAACCAAACAATTTATCTTGACCTGCATGGGCCACCACAAAAACATGTAACGTCCCAGTCCCAAAATACGTAGGACTAGGAACGTAGACATGCCAGCCGTATAATAAATATATGTAAGCTGTAAAATGCGGTAGAACCAGAACTAATCTCATCCACACAAAATAAATGATAAAAGATGTCATATAATGATAATGAATTGTCTTGATACAATATATTGGGCGGAGACAAATCCACTACCAACAAGTAAAGGAAAAATACATAAGAAAAGAAATAATTTTGGCGAGCGAAGCGAAGACGATCCAAGTGCAATCATCCTCGAAGAAATAGCGATGGTCACGGCTAGAGCTAAAGCACCTGTGAAAGACAAGAGCACACACCTGGCGAGATAACCATGTCCTCAGAGGGACGTAACAAGATACATAATATCAAGCCATATAAACTAAATAAATATTGCTCAAATAAATAAGTCAATTGAATTATAACATGGTCCAATACACACCTATTGAACTAGCTTACCATCTCCCCAACCAAACAAGGACAGGAGATGGTAAACTAATTCACGGTGACGTATCTTTCCATGCTATGAATCCAATATGGTATTCGGACCCTAACAAGGTTCAATACCTTCTATTCAAAGTAGTAAGCCACACCTACAACCAAACAAGGACAAGATGTGATGAACTAATCTGCGACAAGTTATTGTTCCAAGCCACGGTCAGATACAAGTAACCAAACTAAAAGTACTCATACCTAACGGATAAAGGTGCCTATCCATTCTAAGTGAAATGTAGTTAAGAACAATCCCTCCTACGCATGGGCCCTGGCTAAATAGGATCGGCATGGTCCCCCCTTGGGGAACCAGAGGCCCCATCAGTAAGAGCATGACGTTCCACAGAACGTCAGTGGCCGTCAGTAATCATGGGTCATCAACCCCGTATCTCCAGCGGAGCTTCCGGGTCACAAGGAAAAGTGCATCAAAGCCCTTACGCTAAGGAATTGTCCTTCCCGCCCAATGCCTACTGTTTTGTATCCACAACACAAAACCACTATAACCGCTAAGTCAAACTAGCATGCAATCTCTATTAGCGGTTATTCCTATCGCACGGCTTATACGCACCGGTGGCCAGCCAGTCACGCATGTCCATGTTCTACATACGACACACAACTTCGTGTTACAACGTGTCAAGGCCAATGAATACAACATACAAGCTGGTCCCTTAAATCTAGGTTTAATGTGTAAGAAAAATAATACATAGCAGGAACTATAAATGAACAGTAAGTTCTAACAGGTTATACCATGTATCACAGTTTTTTTATATAAAAAAAAACAATAAATAATGCATAAAATATGAGCTAAAATAAATAAACAGCGAATGGTAAGGTGTCTTGCCTGGTAGGACGCCTGGTGTACCGCAATAATCAATGTGGCATGAACTGCGACTTTGGGTAACAACTCGACAAGTAACCTCTGAGGGCGGCACGGACGGTTCCATCGGGTCCAGGACGGTCAATTTAGCTTGGGTGGACATAAGGTAGTACAGAATTGGCAAGAGAATAGAAAGATTGGGATTGGTCATGGACAACAATAGATATTCGAAATATTAAAAAAACTCATTTTTATAGGAAAACAATTTAGGCTAAAAAATACTTTAGGCTAAAATAACTCATTTCTATCAAATGTAATTTTTAAAATATAAAGCCATAACTTATACAAAATAGTATAACACTATTTTAGTGCTTATAAACCCAAAATAAAAATAATGTAGGGCTAGCCTAATATAATATTTTTGTTACACATATAACTTTTAAAACACTTAATATATATTATATTTGAAATAAATATAACTATAATAATAATAATAATGAATAATAATAATAATAACTTCTCCTAATAACAAAACAATAAGTATAATAGTATACAGAAATATACTGTAGTAGTAAAGTATTGATATTATATAAAGCAAAACTAATTTTTTAAATCCTTCCCTCGTTTCCCGAGAGAACCATTAGTAACAAAAAAACAAAACAAAGTAAATTATAAAGAGGAAAAAGGGAGTCAAAAATAGAGAGCGAGAGATCATTATTACTTCTCTTCTGGGAAAAAGAAAGTGAGTAATAGAGAGAGAGAGAGAGTAACACAGAGAGAGTAGGCAAAGGAGTGAAGAGAGAGGAAGCTGAGGGTTCTCTCCACTAATAATAGAAAGCAAGAGAGGGTGAGAAAGAGATCAGAGAGGGAGAGTGAACGATGAAGAGAAGGGGATGGGGAGAGAAAATCTCGTGTGAGCGGTTCATCGGGGCTCCGGCGGTTGAGTCGGCAAGGTAGGGCGGAGGAAGAGGAAGACGGAGGAGTAGGCGGCAAGAGGCTGCGCCGGCGGATGAGCGGAGAGGGTTTCGGGGGCTGGGCTCGGCCGGGCGTCGACTCCGGCGAAGGAGACGGAGGGGTTTCGGGCGAAGGGTACTGCTGGCGGCAGATTTTGGGAGTCATAGGTCGGGGCGGAGCACGGCTGGACACGACAGGACGGAGGCGGCGTTGGGTTGCCGGAGCGCGAAGGAGATCTCAGTGGATGGGGTTTCGGTGGGGGCGTCTCCGGCGGGCTTGGCGCGGGGTGCGACGACGGAGGAAGAGCTGTCTCCGGCGCGCGGACGGCGGTCCGGTTGGTCTGGAATCCAACGGCGGTCGTGCACCAGAGGGAGGCGGCGGTGGCGACTGCTTCTTTGGAGCGGCGACCGAGCGCGACTACGGTGGAGGTAAGCCAAGGTGGTGGCGGGGATATGTTTTTCTTTATTTTTGCTGTTGGTGGTCGCGGTCGGGATGTCGACGAATGGGCTGTGATAGGGTTGGTGCTGTCGGGGCTTAGGCAGATGGTCGGGGTAAAGCCGGAGAGGCGGCGGTGTTGTTATTGGTCTATAGTGGTGGCGGTGTGGGCTGCCGCGACGATGGTCGCGGTGGGGTGTAGGTAGGCTGGGGCGTTGGGGAAGAATCTGTGGGCGGAGGTGTTTGGCGGCAGTGATGTTTGGTCGAGGCTGATATGGTAGGGTGGATGATGATGTTGCTGGATGGCGATGGTGTCCAGAAGGGGATGGTGACGGTGGTCTGGAGGTGGTGAAGTGGGTGACGACGGTGACTGGGACGGTGGCAGCGGGTTTCGAGCAGCAGGCGGGGACAGGGTTAGATTTTAGGTTGGGTCGGGAGTGTCCGATACAACAGAGGAGGGGCTGGGAGAAGTGTCCTGTGAGACACGGGATGGATTGGCGTCCGGGGTTGTCGGATGCGGGGAATTTATGTACTGGTATAAGGGATAATTAGTGGATGGGGGTAGGGGACACGGACACGATGCACAAACTTGGGTTGTGGAAAATTTTGTGAAAGAATTTGTGGATGATAAAAGTTTATGGAGGAGTACCTGCCTATTTATAGGATGTGGGAATTTCCATTAAGATAAGGATTAGGATTAGTTTAAACCCAAAAATAGATAATTCGTAATTTAATTTAAATCAATTTAAATCGATCCAATCAAAAATAATCCAAATCCAAATTCCAATTTAAATCTAGATAATCTAACTCAAATTAAAAAGTCTATCTTTAAATTTAAACTATTTAAATTAAATATAAAAATCTAATCAAAGATTTAATTTGCCACCATAATTCCAAAATATATTTTCCAAAAATACTAATAATAATAATTTTGAAAATAATATTATTATTTAAAATACACTAATAAATAATTAAAAATATATATGAAGAATATTATTTATTATTAGTAACTGTTATAAACGAAAAGGCTTTCATAAAAAATCGTAAACTTGAAAATTTCGGTACGATAACTAAAAATAACTATTATATATATTATTTTGAAACTATAAAAATAGAAAAAAGTATTTTTTCAAAAATATGTACGCTTGCACATATTCGCACTCGTCGAACAATTACGAAAAATAAAATTTCGTGCACGACGTACAATACGACTACGCGACGTACAATACAAAATTTTAAATCAGTACCAAATTTAATAAAAAAATATAGTAGAAATTTAGCGGTTTTACAACTTGGACCTATCATTTTCATGTTAGCATGTGCGTGTCTCAAAGACCAGTGTCGAGCAGTGATTTTAATTTTGTAAATTATTATACAGTTGGGATTTCCTTTATTAATCCTTGATTTCAATTGGGTTATACATGCTTATTCTTTATTTTGTATAATCTTTCAATTGATTATATATTTCTCCTTTGAATAATTTGGTTGGTGTTGGAGTTACCTTTTGAATGTGGATAATTCTGGGTTTTGGTTGAATCAATGAAACACAATGCTGATTGCATTTTTGTTTGGGTGTGTAACCTTCTATATTTGGAAAGGCAGGGAGATTTACCAGTAACAATGTTGAGGAAGGGTAGGCTATAGAGTTTTGTTTGTATGAGTTGGTTGTGACTAATTTTAACCCTACACATAAGTTGCTACATTTGGTAGTCAAGTAAGTGCAAGAGGAGAGTTGGAACAATTTGAGTTGAACATTGGGTTCAATTGGTAGTTTGTTTGCTAAACTTTTGTTCTTCTCAAACAGCTTAGCTGGAACTATGTATTGATGCAGGGACACTTTTAGCCATTCAAAAGGATGTGTTATTAATTCCCTAGTTAACATCTGGATGGTCTAAAGATTGGGACATGGTCAAATGTTTACCACAATGGAGTTTAGTTGACTGATATTAGTTTTAATATATAAATTTATAGTAACATTTATGACTACTATTTTAACTATCTCATAAAACTTTCTTCTAGTTAAGATATGCTATTTAAGTGATGCTTATTACTAGAATATTAGCCAAGTTATTAGGAGGCCTGTAGACCCTTAGTGCATATTAGTTAAAGTTAGTTAAATCTATAGGATTTAGCATTGGGATATCTAGTGACTAATTAATTATACTTAACCAAATTTTACTTATTACCAGGAGGACATACAGATCTATGTTCCTATTCTCGATCTTCCAAAGCAAAGCAAGTACATTCTATAATTTATGTTCATTTACATTCATATCATGTGCTTTTCTTGTGACATATCATGACACGATATCATGTTCTCCTGTACTTTCATGTTCTTGTACTTACTTGGGGTCGGGGAGGAGAAATATACTAGCTATGTGACCAAACCCAAAGATCATAAATTCAGGTTGATAGCTTAGGCCTCGCACCGGGTACGCCCTAAGCCGTACCCATTTCCTGTGCTTATTTCTGTACTTACTCCAGCCGGTCACATATTCTAGCTGTTATTCAAATATTGTGTACATGTCATATCTTTTACTTCAGGTTCAGGATTTACTTTTTGTACTTTATTTTCTGTACTTCCTGTACTTTACATTCCTGTACTTTCATGTTCTTTTCATGTACTTTATATTTCATGTTCTCCTGTACTTTTTTTTATATCATGATGTTCTTGTTCATTACCTAGAATTATACTTTACTCCGCTCATGACTGGATATGTTGCAGGTGTACTTGAGGATACCGTTCCACCTTATGGGCCAGAGCCCGGAATCTTAGTTGAGCAGGATGGAGCCATGACTTAGCTAGAGGTTACAGGTTTAGATTTGTTTAGCTTTACTTCTAGATGTTGTACATTGAGAGATCATAGTTGTATTTCATTTTTGTTACCGGATTTATCTCCGGTACTTTTATATATAAATTAAATTATGACTTGTAGATTATGGTGATCATTCTGGGATGGTTAGATGCTGTGATGTTTACTTTCATGTTATTCTTAGAGCTTTTCCTTAGATGTTTATAGCTTACTACATTGAGTCTTCCAACGTAGGCTGGCGTGTCCTACTCGTATCCGAATATTCGGGAGCGGGTCGTTACATGTTTTTAGTGGTGGCCCATACAGGTCTATCCTATTGCACCTAGGCTATAGAGTACTATTGGAGGACCTGTTAGACTAAGGAAAACTCATCACAGCATAGGATTGCGGAAAAATGTTTATGAGTAAATTTTACTAAGTCAGGTTATACATAATTACTAGGTTTGCTTATTATCTATAGTTAGACCATTTTAACCGTTTTCTATTTTTTTCAGATGGTTCAGACACACAACATAGGAACTATCGATTCACTTGCGCTTGACGCTTCTGAGCTTCCACCACCGCTTATCGCCTCTACTATTACCATTGGTAGTACGCAGTTGATGGAGATGTTCCAGGAGTTCCTTAATGCCCAGAGGGAGCAAGCCGTTCTTTTTCAAGCCAAACTTGTTGATGCACTTATCGAGCCAAGGAAGACTTCTGATTCCTAAACTCTCGGATCTCTGGACTCTTCCGACACCAAGCATATTTCTTGCACCGAAGAGCAGATCGAGAACCTGGAGCCGCCACTTCTGAAGATCATCCAAGTCTTTAAGGACCCGACTCCTCTGAAGGTTGAAGCCATCATCCAAGAGATCTTGAACGTAGCACAGACAATAGGACAAGACGGAAAGCCGAAGGCCAAGAGAGACCTAAAGACTTATGGTGGAGTAAGCAACTACTCTGTACCCACAAACCGTCGTAACCCTCGGACGACATTTCTTCAGTCACATCATCAGCCGCATCATTAGGAGCATATTCAGTCCTACATCTATTGTGTGTTCTGCAAGAGGGTGGGACATCAGGTTGACAAGTATCGCAAGAGGCTCGGACTCTGTCTATATTGTGGAACTTCTGTCCACCGAATGAAGGATTTCCAACAGGTCACGGATCACAATGGCCGAAGAGCATTAGGATCCCAGCAGCCAGCACGCCATCAGTCGTATATTCCTGTCAGAGTTCCAGTATTTTAGCTCCAGCGGAAGATTCAGATTCAGCCGACAATCATTTACAATTTCTGCCGTCGCTCAGGACACCACTACGACTAGTGCCACAAAGGACTGAGCCTATGCTTGTACTACAGATCACCTGCCCACCAAGTCAAGGATTGTCCAGAGATCGCTAATCACACTGCCGAAGGACGAGCACGAGGAGCACCAGGACTACAGTAAGGGGACCCGCCTCTCTAGATTCAGCAATCACATGGAGCACTACCGCAGGGACCAGTCTATGACAGGACGGCTGAAGACATTGAAGAGATTCCAGTCTTAGAGGAATACTATAAATATATTGAAGACAGAAGACTCCTCTTACATGGTTGGAGAATCCCATGGATCGTGATTCACAATCCAGTCTTCCCTTAGATTCCTCTTGCACCTGGATCGTTTCTTAAAACTTCTTTGTTTCCTATTCAAGGACCGTTAGACTTTGTTTTCTATTCTGAAACCCTGATTAGTATTTGAGATGTATTTCGAAAGATTGCTCCCTATTTTAGAATCTTGTTCGTAACTCTGCTCTTATTTGAGATTTTATGTTCAATAACTTGTTTTATATTTATTGTTCCTGGTGTTGTTTCCTAATTCAAGATTATGTTCTATTCAAAATCTTATTCCCTATTCAGACCCTATTGCTATTCGATATATTACTTCGGAATTTCATTCCTACTCAAACTTGTTCCCATTAAAAACCTTGTTCGAATCTTGCTTCTATTTGAGACTTTATTTGAAGATTTCGTTTTCTATCTTAAAATTTTGACTTGTCCTCTATGAGATTTTATTTCCTATTCGTGACTTGTTCTATTCAAGAATTTATTTCTGTTCACGACCTTGTTTGACCTCATTTCCTATTTTTAGATTTTGCTTGTTTCAGATCCATAATTAGATAATTGTTTCAAATCCACTATTCGATACTGTTTGCATATTCATTATTCATGACTTTGTTTCCTAGTGTTGGCTCCTACTTGGAAATATTTGTTCCCTCATCAAACTTTGTGTTATTTGAGATTTAATTCCTACTCGAGATTTTATTTTGAAACGTTGTTTCTCATTCGAAACCTTGTTTGAGCTTCGTCCTATTCAGGACATTGTTAAGGATTCCTTTGAGGGTTTTCGAGATTTCGTTTCCTATTTAAGATTGTGACTCATTCTCCATATGAGACTTGTTTTCCATTAATGACTTTGATTTTCTATTCTATAGTTGTTTGTTCACGACTTTGTTTTGACCTTGTCTTCTATCCAAGATTTTGCTTGTTTCATGGATACTTGTTTCCTACTTACTTATTGATACTATGTTCTCTATTCACTGCTCGTGACCTTGCTCCCTGTTCGAGATTTTCTATTCGAGAATTGTTTCCATCTGCGACTTCGTTAAATTTTGATTTCTTAGTTGAGATTTTGTTCTTATTGAAAATTTGCTTCACAATTTGAAATTTTGTTTGAAACTTCGTTTGCTATTCGAGGTTTGGTTAAACTTTTTTCGATACGAGATTTTATTTCTTATTTTGAAACTTTGTCTTCTATCTGATACTTTGCTTCTATTCACCATTCGAGACTGTTATCCTTTCGGGATAACGTTCCATATACGAAATCTTTTTACCATCCCAGTTTCATTTGAGATTCTGGTTACTATTTGAAACTCCGTTCCTTGTTCAGGATTTAAAATCTCCTTGTTTGCCTTTTTAGTACTCACTACTCCTTGATTGGATCCCTTGTTGATTCTTAGTATCTAATAAACCCTTATATTCTAACAGATAGATAACCTCACCATTATCGTGACTTGGATTATTGAAACTCATTTTGGATTCCTTAAAACCCTTTTTAAATTCCTATGGATAAAGTTGAAAGACTAGTCGATGACCTACTGGTGTGTGGCAGTTGCGCGCTGCAACCACTGCCTGGATTATAGAGACTGAGGGTTCACTGCAGCCAGCAGCGCACTGGCAAGGCATGAACTCTAAGTTGAAGTGATTTCAGACATCCGTAGGTTTTCGGGTATGATTGAGACTTTGTCCTAAATTCTTCATATTTTGACCCCTTGAGTTGCTTCGTTAACATTTGTTTGAAATGGATAAGTCGATAGAGTATTCGGTAATATATCGTTATTTGAGTCACGGAACCGAAATTTTACTGCAGTCAGATGTACACTGGCAAGGCAGGGATTCAAAGTAAAGTGACTTCAAATGGCTGTATGTTCTCCGATACCATAGAGACCATATCCTTTTTCATATGATTATTGATATTTCGAGAATCACAAATCCTTTCACGTTAACTTTGATTTGATACTAATACCTCCTGGGTAGTTTTTATATGATTTTTCAAATCGACCTTACAATTTCCTCTTCTTGTATTTTATCGTTGAATTATTTAATTTTTCTCAATATATACATCTTGCTAGATTTGATTCCGTCCCACCAGATTTTTTTCTAGCACTTGTACTTATAATATCATGTTTTGTCTAAACCATGATCTTCCTATCTTGTTCTAGTCTAATTGTGCTAAACTTTCGATTTTGATCGTACTTAAAAGATTATGCCTTCATGATTTTACTCCTCTAAGTCGTAATTGAAACTCATGCCTATTTCATTCTTGATCATTGTTACCTCACATTATTTCAACTCTTTGCATGCAATTATTGAACTTGGTTTTAACTAAATTTCATTTTCCTTCGTGCCTGACTAATTTTTAATCATTATCGATTATGCCATTTATTTTGTCATGCTAAATCATTTCAAATCCTTTTGATTTTCGTACCTAGTCGTTGAGCGTATTCGCCCTCGTCCCTAATCGATTTTGAACTTCATGTCATTCCTGTATCGTGCCATACTCTTTGAAATTTCGAGGACAAAATTTTCTAGGGGAGATTTGTAACCCTACTTTCCCAATAAATAAAATTTTTGGCATTCCTGATTTTATTTTTCTAAATTCCTAATAAATATTTTGGGTTTATTGTTAATTTTATTGTATGTGAAAGGATTGGGATTATAGTTAACCTTAATTAATCCATTAAGCTAAATGCTCCAGTGATCAATTGGGAAATTTTATTCGAAATTTGGATTCCCTCCAAATTACCATGCCCTTTTCCAAGCTAATAACCAACTGCCCAGCCTTTATAAACCACTCACATTCTTTCTTTCTTTTTTCTCACTACAATTTCTATAGAGCACGAGCTATGCTCTTCCCTTCCTTTTCTTGATCTTCTCCTTCTTCCTCAAATTGTATCCCTAACCCTAATTCCTAGATCGAGCCTTGGTGAAGTCTCTTCCAACATCAGCGGTAAATCCACCTCCTCGCCGGAGCTAGGCGCTCATCCTCCCTGAAGAGGACGGTTGGGCGTCCTTCTCAGCAGCACGATCGTTCCCGACAACCACCGAGCGAGGATCACCTCTCGTCGATTGGCGACGACGACTACGTTCTTTCAACGACTCGACGTTTCTTCGACGACGCCTGATCCAGAGACGAATCTCACAGCGGCGGCGGCCGAGAGAGTTCTTCCCGGCGACGGTGAGTTGATCCACTGTAACACCCTATACCTATTTTCGTGTGTTATTGGAATTTTTTTTACTTTAAGTAAATATGTTATATTAAATTTGGATAGTCAAATGCATCTTCAAAATCTTGATTTTCTTTTTATTAGGTATTAGTTTAATAATTATTTACTTTGAATAAAGATTAGTTATGGAATTCCTTTCCTGAGAAGGAATAGATGTTTTGGTAATGATTATTATTCCTTATCAAATGATTTTTATAAAATAGGTTTTTTTTATGTTGCACTTTCTGTTCTTTGAATATGTTTATAATTTAATATTGTTTTAATATTGTTATTATTATCTATGATATTTTATAGTAAAATTGTTAACTCTTTTGATTAGTTATGCTATTAGCTAATAACTGTAATTAATTATTGTCTAACTAATTCTGTTAGTC
Organism: Iris pallida; assembly: GCA_029216955.1. Taxonomy (NCBI): domain Eukaryota; kingdom Viridiplantae; phylum Streptophyta; class Magnoliopsida; order Asparagales; family Iridaceae; genus Iris; species Iris pallida. The sequence continues at coordinate 5,583,075 of JANAVB010030217.1, read as the reverse complement.
AGTTTCAATTCTGTTATTGGACTAGTCCTTCACCCCCAGATCTGTTTCTAATTACCACTATGCCACCCAGATCTGAATTGGAGAGTACATATATTATTATAAATAGTACACTGACACAGCACAGTTTCCCAAAAGTTCTGACACCATATTTTTCTCTCTCTACTGTACACACTCTCTACACAGTTTTCTCTCTCTCTCCTAATGTTCCGACAGTCGCCACCGAGTACCACCGCTTGACCCCGCCTCGAGCCACCGTGCCCTCGTCGGAAATCCATCAGAGATCTCACCACCGGCCGAATCGACTTAGTCAACGCCTCTAGAATAGATCTGAGCCACTGACTTCGCCGAGCCTTCGCCGTACTGCGGTGGCGGCGTGAGCACCCACCGACTCCTGGATCTGGTCGACCGTGACGGCAGCCGACCAAGACGCCATGCCTCTCACCGCCTTGAAGTTCATGCACCTTCTAGATCGTGCCCGACCCCGAGTTACGAGACGACTCCTCGAGCAGAGAGCCACCTCGACTGTAGAGCCTGACGACCAGAGCGCCGTCGCCATGAGAGTTTAGCCACCGACATCGCCTTCTAGAGTTCTCGTCATCGTCGTCGTTCGAAGACTCAGCGTCGACCAGTACGCCACTCCTCGAGTGTGAAGCTGTCGGATACTACCGTCCTCGACCGCCTGGAGCCAGATCGACACCGTTCGTCGTTGCGCCACCATAGATCGACGTCCCCACCGTGTCTGGTAAGCCCCGCCTCAATCTCTCGAACCCCCTTCTTTTTTCTTACTTCTAGGGTTAGGGTTTTCCATAGGGATCGGTTGGGAGTGTGAGAGAAAAAGAAAATAAAAATTAGGGTTTCCTAGCTAAGATTGAGAGGAAGAAGAAGCTTGAGCTGAGAGGACTATTTTGGTTAAAGTCGATTGGGAGTGAAATAATAAGGAGAGAGATGGTTTTGTGGCTGGTAATAGTGGAAGAGGAGAATGGTGAAGATAGGATTTCATTCGGGTTTGGTAGCTGCTATTAAAAATTCAAGGTTTCTTCCTATTTGGAAATTTAGTTTATTCATGACTGCTGTTGAATAATGGGTAGAAAGAGAGTCTCATTTCAGCCTCTTCTTTTGTTTTATTGTTCTGTCGCTAGTGACCTTTCAAAAACCATAGTGACTCTTCGAGATTTGAAGTGTCGGCCTGCCCTTCGAATCATAGAGAGCCAGGGACTGTTTGACTCTTCGAAAGGTTAGCAGTCAACCATTCATGGTTTTTCTCAATTCAAAATGTTACAGTTGTTCACACTATGTGGGTTGATTAGAGAAATATGGAGCAGTAGCAGCTGCTGGCCCAGTAGGCAGGATTATTGGGCTGAGCCTAGGGAGCAGTGGGCTTGGACTGAGTGTGTGGGTTTATTGTGGAAGCAATAACAGTGAGCTGATGTTTAACAGCAGTAGAATTATTTAGAGTGGGCCCGGGCCAGGTTATGTAGGCAGCCCAGAGACTAATGATGGGCTAGTTTGGACCTGCTGACTTTAAGTTTTCTAGTTGATTTATATTACTATTTGTTGTTAGTAATCTAATTAGTAATTTAGTTTAATTAGTATCTAATTAATTAATGTTGAGTTATATAAATGATTTTTGTATTGAATTAGTGATAATCTTATTGACCCTAAACAATATTTTGAATAATAGTATTATCAATATCATTAAATGCTTTTGATATAAACTTTGTAGGTATTTTAATTATATTTCTTGCTAGATAAATTAGTAAGCTTATTATGTTAGTTACCTTTATAAATAAGTGATATTCTCAACTATCCATTATTATCTAAATAGTATTATTTGTTTCATGTTATATACATATATATGTATCTAGTTAATTATTATATAATAATTAGTTTATGGTTAAATAAATATTTTGTTAGCAAAGTTTTTTTTTTCTAAATCGAAATCATTCCTTTGCTAAAATATTGTCACTAGTATAGTATATACATTTTCTAAAAATATTGATAGTTGCTATATAATTAGCTAGTATATACCATTAGCTAGTTTATGGATATAATTATCTTATAGATTATTTAGCTAGTTAGCCTGTTTAGCTAATTGTCATTACTTCAACCCTAATCAAACTTGTACCAAAATACCAGGTGATCCTTCAAATTCATGCTCTACTACTCCCGTGCTTCCAAAGAAAGGCAAGTACACCGACTCGAGCTTTTACTTCGTTATTCTGTCTTACATTCATTTGCCATGTTCTCATATTGGACACGTGATACACACGATTACATCGTCCCTTGTTCGTCATTGTATTGTGAGTTATTGTTATTGCAGGATTGGGGGAAATATTGACTAGTGCGTGACCACACCCAACCTAGGTATTGTGAATAGCCTAATCGTACACCTCACGTACAATTAAGCCTAACCTTGTAGAAAATTGTGGATTGTGAATTATGAATTGTGAATTGTGAATTATGGTCCTCAGCCGGTCACACATTAGGTTATATATCAAAGGTCATACTTGCTTTTATTGTCATATTCATTGTCGTGTTCATTGATTGTCGTGTTCATTGTCTTGTGCATATTGATTGTCGTGTCTATTATTTTCATTCTTGTACTTTAGTTTTGCATTCTACTTCTGGTACCATAGTTTCATCTTCAGTTCTCGTACTCTGGTTTCACCTATATTCTGTATTTCAGATACATTATATATTATTTTTTGTCGGGGTTGTGCTTTGCTCTTTTTCTGACAGGATACGTTGCAGGTGAGCTTGAGGCCTTTGAGCATTTGGACATCATAAATATTGCAGGATTTACTTCATTTGTTTTTTGGATATTGTACATCGTATTTTAATTTCATCATTGTATTTTATTTTACCGGATCTGTCTCCGGATAACATTGTAAAAAGACTTGGATGATTGTGGAGATCTTGTATGGGACGTTATAGATGCTATGTTGATTTCATCTACCTTGTGACTTGGAGTTTTCCTTAGTATTGTACAGCTTACTTTGTCGTGTCCGAAGACGAAGGTTGGGCATGTCCGACTCGTGTCCGATTATTCGGGAGCGGGTCATGACATCCACCCCTGCGATGATCGGCGACCACCTCCACCCTCCACGACGAGCAGTGGCACAGGGCTGCTGACGACGACGTCAGGCGTCGTTCTTTCAACAGCAACATCGATGTAAAGGTTTCTCGACGACAACAATGGTGATGACGATGGTGAGAGTGGCTACCTGATTCCCGAGCACCGGCAGCTAGGTGTCGATCTTTTCGTTGACAGGGCAGCGAGTTCTTTTCAATTCTCTGTTCTTTATTGCTTCTTAAATGGATCAGAACCGGATCAATCGGTTGATCGAGGTGAGATCTGATGGATCTTTAAATTCTTGATTTGATTTTTCTTTTGATATGAGTATGAATGGTCATGTACTCAAATTGCTTTGGATCAATGAATCGATCATTCATTTATAATCAGTTCCTATTTTTGAACACTAGGTGTTCGTTGGAATATTCCTGGAGACGTACCGACCTGATCAAGACACGAGAGTGCTATGTCTGACTCCTTGGGGACATATATTCGATTCGATTGAACTCTCTTCCAGGTAATTATGCTATCTTTCCATCAATTTTGAATCTTTACTTCTTTGTTTAAGTTCGGATTTGGCCAGGATCGGTTTGTGTTGTGGTATGACCTGTGTGATCAAAGTCGTGTTCCTGATGGTGTTGTCCGTGTCCTGTTCATATTGGCATTGTTCGTGTCCTATGACGTAGTGCGTGTCTGAAGATGGACTAGGATGTTGCATTGCCAATTGTCGATGCATGGACTTGGACCTATCTCTTTCAAGTTAGCGTGTGTGTGTCTCAAAGACCAGTTTGGAGCAGTAATTTTTTCTAAATTATTATACAGTTTGGATTTCCTTTATTAATCCTTGATTTCAATTGAGTTGTACATCCTTATTCTTTATTTTGTAAAATCTTTTAATTGATTGTATATTTCTCCTTTGAATAATTTGGTTGGTGTTGGAGTTATCTTTTGAATGTGGATAATTATGGGGTTTGGTCGAATCAATGAAGCATAATTCTGATTGCAATTTTGTTTGGGTGTGTGACCTTCTATATTAGTAAAGGAAGGAAGATTTACCAGTAACAATGTTGAGGAAAGGTAGGTTACAGTGTTGTGTTTGTATGAGTTGATTGTGACTAATTTTAACCCTACACATAAGTTGCTACACTTGGTAGTGAAGTAAGTGTAGGAGGAGAGTAGGAACAATTTGAGTTGAACATTGGGTTCAATTGGTAGTTTGTTTAATGCTAAAAATTTTGTTCTTCTCATACAGCTTTGCTAGAACTATGTATCGATGCAGGGACACTTTTAGCCATTCCAAAGGTTGTGTTATTAATTCCCTAGTTAACATCTGGATGGTCTTAAGATTGGGACATGGTCAAATGTTTAGCACAATGGAGTTTAGTTGACTGATATTAGTTTTACTATATAAATTTATAGTAACATTATGACTACTATTTTAACTATCTCATAATACTTTCTTCTAGTTAAGATATGCTATTTAAGTGATGCTTATTACTATAATATTGGCCGAGTTATTAGGAGGCCTGTAGACCCTTAGTGTATATTAGTTAAAGTTAGTTAAATCTATAGGATTTAGCATTGAGATATCTAGTGACTAATTAATTGTACTTAACTAACTTGTACTTATTACCAGGAGGACATACAGATCTACTTTCCTACTCTCGATCTTCCAAAACACGGCAAGCACATTCTATGGTTTATGTTCATTTACATTCATATCCTATTCTTTTCTTGTGACACGTCATGACACGATATCATGTTCTCCTGTACTTTTATGTTCTTGTATTTATTTGTGGTCGCAGAGGGAAAATACACTAGGTACGTGACCAATCCCAAAGATCAAAAATTCAGGTTGATAGCTTAGGCCTCGCACCGTGCACGCGGGCCCTAAGTCGTACCCATTTTTTGTGCTTATTTTTGTACTTACCCCAGCCGGTCACATAAGCTAGCTGTATTTCAAATATTGTGCACATGTCATGTCTTGTACTTCAAGTTCAGGATTTAATTCTTGTACTATATTTCCTATACTTCCTGTACTTTACATTCATGTACTTTTATGTTCTTTTCCTATACTTTATATTTCATGTTCTCATGTACTCTTTTTCATATCATGATGTTCTTGTTCATTACCTAGAATTGTACTTTGCTTCGCTCCTGACTGGATATGTTGTAGGTGTACTTGAAGATACCATTCCACCTTATGGGCCAGAGCTCGAAATCTTAGCTGAGCAGGATGGAGCAATGACTTAGCTAGAGGTTACAAGTTTAGATTTGTTTAGCTTTACTTCTAGATGTTGTATATTGAGAGTTCATAGTTGTATTTCATTATTGTTACCGGATTTGTCTCTGGTACTTTTATGTATAAATTGTATTATGACTTATGGATTATGGTGATCATTTTGGGACGGTTAGATGCTGTGATGTTTACTTTTATGTTATTCTTGGAGTTTTTTCTTAGATGTTTACAGTTTACTACGTTGAGTCTTCCAACGTAGGCTGGACGTGTCTGACTCGTATCCGAATATTCGGGAGCGGGTCGTGACATGAGCTCCATAATGTGTTGAACACATGGCCTCGTACTCACCGTCTGAAAAATGATATCTAGTCAGAATTGGAGTGAAGTACACCTCTAACAGCAGTTCCAATACATGATAAAGACTATAAAATAGTATATAGTAGTGTGATACATGATAAAGACTATAATATATATATATATATATATATATACACACACACACCCCTTTTTTCCCCTCCAGCTCTCACATGGCCTCATGACCCCTTCCTCCGCTCGCAAGCGGCGCCGGGGCAGAGCAGTCCCGACAGCGCACCGGCAGCCGCACCCCCTCTCCCTTCTCCGGTGGCTTCTGGCGAGCGCGTTAGGGGAGCTCCGCCTCCGTTTCCTGCTTGGACGAGCGAGCAACTCGCCCTGGTCGGCCGCGCCCACGTCGGGGTAGCCCCCAAGCTCCGGTGGCCACCCTAGGCTCCCGCTCCCGGTTGGGTCATGGCGCCACCGCTCGGTCATAGGTCGGCTACGACCGATGGTCGCTAGAGGGCTCCATCCTCCCTGGCATTGCTCCTCCCCTTCGGTGGCCTCGTGCCCCGACGGCCCCCTGTAGCGCCCCCCACCTGTTAAGTCTGCAGGGCCGGGCCGCTGATGAGCTGGCGGGCTTGGGATCGAGAGTTTCCTGCCTGTCGAATTTGAATTTAATATTTCCTCTCTTTTCCGTGGAGAAAGGGGGCGAGGTCGAGTGCTATGCGCCCACCTCTCCGTCTAGGAGTTGCCATGCGCCCCCTCTTCAGCGAGGCGGCCATGCGCCCACTTCTTAGCAGGGCACCTATTCGCCCACTGTCGGCTATGCGACCCCGCCTCCTCGTGCGGGCGGCTATGTGCCCCTCCCTTGTGCGGGCGGCCAAGCGCCCCCCCCCCGTGCTGGCGTCTATGCACCCGCAACAACATCGCAGGGCTGGCCTTTTTCCTCCCTTCGCGAGAGGGCGGGCAAACGCCGCCTCCGCCTCCGTTGTGCATAGGCTATGCGTCCCCAGCCGTGGACGGTCATGCGCAGGCGGCTAGGCGCTAGACGCACTCTATCCCTTTTGCCGGCGACCATGCGCCCACAAGCTCCAGCCGAGGCGCATGTGCCCATCCTTTGGTGGGTCGCCTGACACACGCGCCCGAAGAAGGAGGACATGCGCCCACACGTCCTATGGCCCCTCCTGCTGTTCGCACCCTGAGGGGTTGCCCTCGTCGCATCGTGCAGCAATCGCCCACTCACCCACCCTTGCAACCATTCAGCCCGGGCAGCAGTCACCTCCCCTTCCCGTAAGTGAAGCGAAAGCCCCTTCCTATGTGGAGATTCTGCGGCCGGACCGCAGGGCACAGCTTCCTCTCCAATTCGAGGACACCGTGCTACCAGACACCGAACTCCCGAGCCCTTCTGACGGTCAAACCATCTGCGTTCCGTTTTCATCTGCAGAGATATCCTCTTTATCGGCCAGCTTTACAAAGACGTTCGTGTTGAAGTTCCCTTCTAGGTGTACCAATATCACCATTTCTTAAGAAGCAATTACAGGCTGGGGTCTTGCCTCCGCCTACAAGGTCGCCCCGCTGGACCCCAACACCTTCTACTCCACCTATCCTCCGACCCCGACTACTCTTTAGTTTGGGCCAAAGGCACCACCAGAATTGGCACCCATATTATCAAGATCGCCAAATGGTCCCTTGGATTCAACCCCAAAGTCGACTCGTCGATAATCTCCGCGTGGATCACCCTTCCAAACCTCTCCCTTGTCTGCTTTACCCCTACAGCACTTTAGAGAATCACCAGCTCTTTCGGAACCCTTGTGGCCATTGCCGAAGAAACCCGTAATCTTTCCAAAGGCAACTACGCGAAGATCTGCGTGGAGCTCGACCTGTCTTCAGACCCTCCCACTCTTATTCAGATCAATCTCGGGGGACAATCACACCTTCAGACACTGGAGTACAACAACTACATTATCTTCTACAAGCACTGTCAGACCAGAGGCCACCTCACAATGCATTGTTTCAAGGCCCATCCGGAGCTAAAGAACAAAGCTCCCCGCAAGTCGCAATCCCAGAAGGTGACCCAAATCATCTTCTCAACCCTCATTCTCCCCCTCTCCAACTCTTACTCCCACTTCATAGACAGCGACGGCTCATCCAGCCCCCGCTCCCCTCGTCGACTAAAGCCATCGGCCCCTCCGGCTCACCCAGCCCTCGTACAACATCGTCTCACCGGTCAGCGATGGAGAGAATCGGATGGCTTTGATCAACCAACCTACCCACCCCGCTACTGCGATCTCTCCTCTCATCTCCGGAAGTGACTTCGAGAACGACCCGACGATGTTGGGCATAGTCCCAGCGGACAGGTTTCAGCAAACCATGGAAGTCGGCTTCCTGGACCCCAGCAATCCCCTCTGCGCTCTGGCTGAGGTTGACAAAGATGTTGTCTCCCTCCCGACGAAGGTAACAGGTACCTCAGCCTACGGTTCGTCCGTGGCAGCGAATGACGCCACAGCAGCGACATCGAGAGCTACCAAAACCTCCCACAACAAGCAAAAAAATAGATTCAGGAATATCGTAGCCATTGCCTGGAGGTCGACGAGTAACCCTGACCCCCTCGTTCGAGTGGCAGCCAAGCTCAAAGCTACAAAGGGTGTCCTATCGACTTGGAACAATCTCGCTTTTGGCAATATTTTCCAAGCAATAAAGACGACGGAGGATGACGTCACTAGCGCCGAGATTATGTTCGCTTCGGACAGATCTTCGGAGGCTCGTACCGCACTCAACCTAACCAAAGCCCTCTTCAAATTACGACTGAAGGTCGAGACAAAATTCTTGAAGCAGAAAGCCATATTGACCTGGGATGCCAAGGGTGACAGAAATTCTGGCTTCTTCCACGCCTGCGTCAAAGGCCGCAAAAATCGGCTCAATCTGCACCAAATCTCTGACGACAACGGCATCTTACTCAAAGACCAGCGGAGCATCAACGTGGCTGTCGCTAGCTTCTACACCAAACTCTTCTCCAAAGACGTCATCGTTAAGGATGAGGATTTCTTGGCGAAGATCCCCAGCTTGATCAACGAGCAAGAGAACGTGCAGCTCTTGACCCCTCCCTCCTCGAAGGAAGTCAAGTCTGCAGTCTGGGCCCTAGACGATTACAGCGCTCCCGGGACTGATGGTTTCTCCGATGTCTTCTTTCGATCTTGCTGGATATCATCGAATCAGACTTTCATGAGGCCGTTGCGGCTTTCTTCAAAGGTGCTAGCTACCCGAAATCCATCTCCCGTGCTAACCTTATCCTAATCCCAAAAAAAGACAATCTAAAGACCTTTAAAGACTTCAGACCAATCAGCTTATGCACCTTCACCAATAAAACCATCTCCAAGTTCATCATGAACCGCATGTCTACACTTCTTCCTAAGATAATATCCGAGAAACAAAGCAGCTTCGTCACTGGACGGAACATCACCGATAACATCCTGCTTGCTCAGGAGATGATTACTTGCATAAAATTCCCATCCAGGGGAAACGTCGCCATCAAACTCGACATGGAGAAAGCTTATGACCGTCTAGACTGGCAATTCATGATTTCAGTGTTCAGGGCCTTCGGGTTCTCGCAGAAGTGGATAGACATCATCTTTATATCTATAAGCAACTCTTGGTTCTCCATTGTCATCAACGGACAAGCCGACGGTTTCTTCAAATCTAGCTGCGGGGTCCGACAGGGAGACCCTCTATCCTCCACCATCATTATCATCGCAGCCTAAGCGCTCAGTCGAAACCTAAATAGCATGGCGAATACCCTCAGATTGTACCACTTTTATACAACCACAGGCTGCCCTTTAATTACACATCTAGCCTATGCCGATGACATCATAATCATCTCATCCGATGACATCGGGTCGGTGGAGGTGGTCAGCAGAACGCTTGAGAAATACACCAGATGCTCAGGCCAATGAATTAACTCAGATAAAAGCGTCATCTACACCCATCACAAAGCCGACAGGAGCCATTCGACAACTCTCGTTAACCTGACCTCCTTCTCCATAGCTTACCCGCCGTTCTCGTACCTGGGTGCTCGCTGGTGTATGGCAAATCTAATTCGGGCATCTTCGATGGTCTAGTGAACAAAATCAAAAATAAAATTGAGGTATGGCACAACGCGATCCTCTCTCCGGGCGGCAAGATGATCCTTATCAAGCATGTCCTATCCTCCATCCCTATTTATACCATGGTTGTGTGCTCCCTCCAAGAAGGTTTTATCCTCGTTAGAGTCCCTCTTTGCCAACTTCTTTTGGGGGCATCTTGATGGCAAGGATAAGCACCACTGGGCCAGCTGGGACACAATGGCCAAACAAACCGACGAGGGCGGACTCGTCTTTAGCAGATTAGCGCACATCATCGACGCTTGCTCAATAAAGTTATGGTGGAAGCTCCGATCGAATAACTCAATATGGACAAGATTCTTGAAGGCTAGATACTACTGACATTGTCACCCCGTGACAGCCATCGCCAACAATCGATCCTCTGCATCCTGGCATCGTATCCTCCACGGCCGCCACCTCACTGAACCTTTAATCTGTCTGCAGCTTGGCAACGGCCGCTCGTCGCAGTGTCAAGAGCGTTGGCTCGACAATGTCGTCCTCCGGCCAACCTCGACCGCCCCTCCTAATTGCACAATCAGTGACTTATAGGTCAACGACTCTGGGTGGAGATGGGACCGGGTCAGAGATTGGCTGGGGCCGGCGGCTTCGGCCGACCTTGCTGTCGCAGACGTCCAGCTCTACGAGACCCCCGACGTCCTGACGTGGTCTCCTACGTCCGGTGGCACCTTCAGGACGGCCTCTGCCAGGCTATTGGTGAGAGGGACTGACGCGCAATCATCGTCGATCTTACCTTTTTGGCACTCCTGCAACCCCAACAAATTGTCAATTCTCATCCGGAGAGCCTACCGCAGGAAGCTACCAACCGGCGACTCCCTCACCTCCATCGGCTACAGCCTTGCTTCTAAATGCCACTGCTGCACTTCGCACCATTCAGAAACTACTGAACACATCCTGCTCTCTGGCGACCTCGCCACTTAGTTGTGGACCAGTCTCTCTCGTTACGGACAGGTTCACCGGGACGGGGGCTTCAACGATCTCCTCACCAGCTGGGATAACTCTCACGGCCATCAAATTGTCACAGCCACCGGAATTTGGGTCCTCTGGAAGAACTGAAACAAATATAGGTACGAAGGACACCAATACAACCCCTTCCAGCTGAACAGGAAAGTCCTTCGACAAAGTCTCAAAATCAGCAGACGCTGCACACACTCTCCGAACCGTTTTTGGAAGGCGCTGACCTAGCCTCTGGTCCGGGCCAGCGAGCCTATTTTGTTGCTACTGGCCTCTTTTGGTTTATGTTGTCTTTTAGTGCTTGTCGCATTTACTTGTATAGGCTTCGGTATTTTGTGCCTGATACATCAATAAAGTTCCTTTGCTAATATATATATACACACACACACACACACATATGCTAATATTCATGGCATACCAAGATACCTATTATAACTTTACCTATAACCTATTCCTAATCATCCATATACCCATATCAATATGCCAAATATCTATATACTATATGTCTATTACCTATGTTATACCCACATATCCTTATCAATACCTTTCCATATATATCTTTAATTATCAATACATATACGTACGAGCTAGTAGGCCCCTAGGATACAATGTCCTACCCCATACCCTATACCACTTCCATCATAATACCTTAGTTATCTATATCATATTTAACATATTGCTCCCACCTATTGGGTCCACGCATATACACACCTAGACTAGCCTGATACTACACACAAACACACTCAAATGTAGCCTACCACCTATTTTAGACACTTTTCATAGCCTAACTACCACAAGACTTTGCCTAATATAGATTGCATACTGGCTGAAACTAAGCTCCATATTATGCTCTATACTGGTACATACCCTTGTGTTTCCTTCGCACATGGGTTACCTGCTCCGTGGACTCTGCCTAGTAGTAGTAGCTACCACTCCTCGACATATCACTGCATTGTTGCAGTTGCAACAACCAGGTATTACACATGAACTTGTATCATGAAACCTGATACACACTCTGAACTTGAATAACTCACTAGATACTACCCATTATTGTACACACTAACACTTTAATACACACATAGTGATATTGCATGCACCTTACTGCTTCCTATTTACTAGTATTGCACTATTGCAGTTGCAAACTGAAACACAGTTCAGTTCTTCCTACACACTTCTGCAAGTAACTGTAGCTGTTACCTGGACTGCTGAACTAAACCTACAGCAAATGCTAATCCTACTGCTTGCACCCTACATATCTGCTTCAGTTATGCTACACCGCTAATGATGCCCTCAGATTCTCCTATAGGATACTACAACATCTAATGCTTCTACTGTTCATATAGCCTAGTACCTATAGCAATGTGCTGCTGCATAGCTGATCTCCGCAGCACATACCGCTGTTGCCTGCTTTGTCTACTGCAGCACATGCTACTACTTCTGCCTGCATTACCTGCTCAAATTGTTACACACAGATATTGTATCCCTCGTAGTAACACACTGCAGTTTTCTCCTTCTATGCACACTATGCTAGACACACTCACAAGTGCACTGCCTTCCTACACTCTCATACAGTACCTTCACCTATACTACATAGGTATAACAGTGCAAGGACTGTCTACAAGCTACCCTATGTACTGCCCATCCAGTTACCCCTATTCACCTACAGCCTATATCAATTGTAGTTTATGTATTAGGCCGCAGTTGCTGCTACTAAGCCCCCCCACACCTGTAACTGCTATGCTCTATAACACTCTACACATCCCTCAAGGCACACACAAAATACACCTATACACACCCATATATGATATGATACTGTCACGCACCAGTTCTAAAATACTTAGGAACTAAGACATGAGCATGCTAGCTGTACGAACTAGAATAAGCTACCCAATTTAGTGGACTTACTCCAGTCATAGTACGTTGTACCTAAACTATACAATCACAGGCAATCTATAATCTTTGTAATCTCATCCACATAATCAAGCAACAACAACACAGACAGAGATATAATGAATGAACTGAAATAAAATAATAAAGAACTGAATATCTAATACAAATGATATGTCTATAAAACTATAGTCTGATGGAAATATGCATGGAAAAGAAATACAAAATGAATATAAAAAAACACTAAAATAAAAGATAACAAGCCAGAACATCGGCTAACTAGATAATAATGCTCAAGGCTCTAACTGCAACCTCCTCCAAGCTTATGGAAACTCCTCGGGTAACACCTCTACGTCCCCAACAACATAATCTGTCTCAATCTTCAGTCAATAGACAGTAGGATACAAATGCTCATCCAGATCTGGAAAAGAACCAGGTCTTCAGAGGGACGTAACAAGATACAAAAAAACATGTCAATGTAAACTGAATAAATATAAAGAAATAACCTAGATCACAATATGGTCCAATAGCCCATCATTGAAATAGTAAACCACATCTACAACCAGACAAGGATAAGGGTGGCACACTATTCCGTGAGAAGATAATGTCCCATGGCTATGTGAATACATATTGAAGATAACTTTGGACGTACAGGTAAGTGATAAGGATATGGCACCGAATCATAGGCCGACATCGGATCACGAGCCGATATCTATGAACAAAGAACCATACAGACAACTATGAACCTATCTATAAGGCTAATGATCTAGCAATCTCCTCCAAAGATTACATAATCTAATAAGGTAATCTCATATGTCTTCTGGTAGTCTTCCCCGTCCATGGACTTGCACAAGTCATATCCATGACTCGGGCAAACCATATCTCAATGCCAAGTCATCCTACCTAGACACAATCTAACTAACCAATAAGTCAACACACCAATAGCAAGTCAATACGCAACTCATGCATATGAATTCTCGCTCAAGGTGTCGTGTAGTAATACATGTCAAGGTCATAGAAGTTATATCAATAACTTCACTACTAAAGGTAAGTCCACTAACTCTAAGTCAACACACGCACCCACAAGTCTTCAATGACAACATAGATGGCAACAAAGTCAAATATGGACGCACACCACTATAACTATAATCAACAAAAAGAATATAAATAGAGAGCATAATTTAAACAGTAAACAAAGGCAAGGTATCTTGCATGGATTTGCAGCAAAGGAATAAAATATCGATCCGGCGTCACCCTCTACAGTCACGATCTCACGAACTCCTATAAATTATAATAATAATAACTAACATCAATAACCACACCTCATTATTATCATTGTTATACATATATATAGTACATATGGTCTTCTAACTATACACTAGTCATATCTAGTCATAATACATAACTAAGACTAATAAGATCTCATAAAATTACATGTTTAAAATATTCAGAATAAATTCTAAAATAAACTATAATATTCTAAAATTATAAATCATATAATTATTATTGTATAAAATTTATTTAAAAATCATCTAATGATCAAACTAGTAGTCACATTGATAATTCAACATTTTCACCATAAATAAAATAACTTTAATATTCTGAAATAAATGGTAATCAATTATCTAAATTAACAAATATTCATGATCATGAGTCGAGGATCATTGATATGGAGTATTGGTTGCACACAAAAATATTTTTGGGTTCACAAGATAACAATTTTGATAGTTCGTTTACGGCAAAATTTTATCTTTCAAAGATCGAATTATTTTGGCATTAAAATAAAATAATCATGAAAAAATTATTGAATGAAAGTTTTAGGTAATCTAAATACGATTATTTTCATATATATATGATATCGATGGAAAAGATGAATCTATATAGTCCAAATCTACCTCCGCAATGAACAGTATCAGGCTTGGACACACTTAGGTAAAATAACATGAAATTTTATATGGAGGTAATAGGAACATAGAGAAATCCAACATTTTTGGTCCCATGAAGTTTTAATGTCTCAAAGTATAGAAAATACAGTTGCAAGATGGCTTACCTGCTACAATTTTTGGCTAGGAAGGTAGGGTCAACTTGTGGGGCTGTGCAAGGCCTGTAGGGGCTGTTCTTGGTGGTGGCCAACATTGGAAAGGTAGAGGGGGAGGAGTGTCTTGGGCATGTCAGGTATGAGTTAGCCTTAGATGGCTTACAAGTCGAAGAATATGTGATGGAAGTGGTGGTCGGCCTTGGCTTGACGGGCGTCGGCCTATTGACGGAGGTGGGCGGATTTGGTGATAGGGAAGAAAAGTGGGTTGCTATGGAGGGATTCTTTATATAAGGGTTTTCTCTCCTTTGATTTATGGAAATATAGGGCTTGGTTTGATTATATTTGGAGTTTATTTGGTCCTCCAATCAATTATTTTAAATTGGAGTAGGAAAGGGTTTCCTAATTTGAGTAGGATGTTTGACCTTGGTCAAAGTAGTGGAGATTTGAGCACATGACTGCTCATAAATTGATTTAAATCAATTTAATTGTGTTCTTCCCTGAGTTGGCACCCTAGAATGGTCCCCACTAGGTTAGGCTGACTAGGGTTAAGTCCCGGAATTATTTCTAAGGAAAATAAACACCAAAATGGCTAAAAATGGGTCTTATGTGCCATTTGAAAATAAGTAGCACATGAGAACTCAGTTGAGTGGGACACCATAGGCATGTGTGTAGTAGGCTTAAAAATTATCGCAATCATATATTGGGTTGTTTAGGTTGGATTGATGTTGAGTCCGAAATTTAAGTTGGAAGTTACGATAAGTCTCACGGTATATAACTTCTTGGCCTAAATTGACCCCAAAGTTGTAAGAAGCAAATAAAATACAAGAAGACATATTTGAGTGGGACATGATATATCAACTTAAAGATAAACTTTTCTGGATCAAAACTCATGAAAGAAGTTTCTAGAGGTTGGCATTTCTTGTGCTCCAAAAATCAAAGCTACGAAAAAGAGTATTTAATGATAAAAATAATAGTGCAAAAATATCTATTAATAACTATGTTAAACAGAATAATAAAAATAAATAAAAATAACTCTAAAAATCCTGGGAGTTACAAGCTACCCACCTTAAAGAATTTTGTCCTCAAAATTATACTAATTTATGGTGTAAGGAAACTAATCATATAAGATTCCTAGAGGATGCTAATAGTAATAGATTATAAGTGGCCATACTATATGTTTAATATATACATAGAATATATCCTGTCATTAAAGTAATATGTCACCACTATATCAAAAAAAATAGATGCTATATTGCATCGGGTAGAAATACATCTTATGGCTAGTTTTAGGCTAAAGAACTCTGTGTCGCAACTTTGGTTCATAGACAATCATAGCATAATAGCCCAACCCTATAACCAAACAAGGACAAGGGATGAATCCTGCACCATGACAGTCCATGTCCCTCGGCTGCTAATAGAAGGAATAGATCACTATTAATCAAGATTATAATCGGCCAATCATCCTTGATATATGGTAATCTCCCTAGTACTTCTATTCTATCGAACACTATAGGAAATATCTATAGGATTCTACGAACCTTGGCTATTTACCTAGTCCAGTCAAACACGAATTCTTATATTCTCCCAATAAGAATTTTTAATTCTTAGACAAGGGTGAAGTAGCTATTCTATACATGGCTATATACTACTATAAATAATGCTAAGGTATTTCAAATAATTTAATTGTAGCAATGGTACCTACAATAGGCACACCTACAAGTAGCTCTTTAAGTGGTACGATAATGTAGACCTGACCATATGTCTGCGCTCCTTCATACTGTACGTGTCACTGGAACTGGGCCTCCTATGGTGGCAATGGTGGTCCTCTATGGTGTCCTTCTGGTGTTGGGGATGGCGGCGCTTCAATTGCTAGAACGGGTGGCCTAGGTCCTTCAGGTACTGGTCGCTGTAGTATCTGTAACCCTCCATCCTGATGTTGTGGACACTCCATGGCTCGGTGTTAATCAGATCTACATAT
This sequence comes from Iris pallida, assembly GCA_029216955.1. Taxonomy (NCBI): domain Eukaryota; kingdom Viridiplantae; phylum Streptophyta; class Magnoliopsida; order Asparagales; family Iridaceae; genus Iris; species Iris pallida. The sequence goes on along the minus strand of JANAVB010030217.1, from coordinate 5,566,458 downwards.
AAGACACTGTCCTAGTCTTCTCCTACAGTCTTTCTGAATATGCCCCTTCTTGCCATAGTAGTGACAAATCAGGAGTTTCTGTACTGGATATGGCGTGACCCTCTGCTGATGAAGTCCTCCTGGATGTCGGATGGGTCCTCTTTGCTTCTCTTTGGCTGGTGCGGCTGCGGTAGTAGGACGCTTCGAAAGCACTGGGTCTGGGTCTTTGTTGATAGCCTCCTGGAAAGGGGCTTATGCTAATACCTCGACGTACGAAACTCTAGACTACGTTGTAGTATACCTCTAAAGCTCCTTCGTCAATCCATGATGGAACCTCTGCGCCTTCTCTACTTCGTTTGGTATCAAGATGGTATCGAACCTATTGAGACGACTGAATTTAGCATCATACTCGTCTACGGTCATATTCCTCTGCTTGAGATGGAGAAAGTGAACATAAAGAGAGTCTCGAACTGTAACAGAAAAGTATTTTACCTTAAAATATTTCAAGAACTGCTCCCAAGTCTAACCTCTGTCGAAGTCGCTCGATCGATTCCCATGGACGATGTGCATTTCCTTCAAGTTGAGTCCTCGTGGCCGTCATCCATAAGTCTGCTGGCAGCTGCAAAGCGTCTAGATGCTTCTGGGTGTTGATCATCTACTCGGTGATCTCCTCTGGCGTCTCCTTTCTATCAAATGGCTTCGGGTTTATCTGTCGGTAGCCCTTGATCGTGCCTACTGGTGAGCGGGTGCCGGTGGAGGTATTGGTGCACGTGCTAGTGCTATCAGCCTCTCTAAGATCATCATCAAGCTCTGTCTCTTAGCCTCCGTCTGTTGCATCTGCTATTGCATCATAGTTTGGAAGAATTGAAACATCTGGGTCTGGTCATCTGGCTATGGCATCTGAGGCATCAGTCCACAATTCGGCTGTTGCGGATATGCTCTATGCGGCATCTGTGGCAAAAATGAGACGATGGAGGCAAAGGATCCTCCTGTACGTCTGAGTCTGCGAAGTCTGGCTCTCTTCCTGCAGCGATAGTTCGACTACCACATGGGTAGTCATCTGTGTCGAAACCTGCCTTGGGGTCTGGTCCTCTAGTATAACTGGAGTTCTGCCATTGTTAGGAGTGGCGTCGTTGGTCGAGTCGACTCCGTTAGCCATGCATCTACTGCGTAGATTTATCTCTCTAGAAAAGAAAAGCTTCATGGGGACGGTACGAAAACAAGCGGGATGCATGACGAGAGTGGAAGAATTTGGATTTCAAAGGCGATAATTCAACAAGTGGATGAGATTTATAATACTCCTTAATCCTAATTGTAGGTTCATATTGGTACAATAACGTATCCAAAGCGACAAACTCGACCTGCATGGGCCACCACAAAAATTTGTCACGCCCCAGTTCCAAAATACTTAGGAACTAAGACATAAGCATGCCAGCTATACGAACTAGAATAAGCTACCCAATTTAATGGACTTACTCCATTCGTAGTACACTGTACCTAAACTACACAGTCATAGGTAATCTATAATCGCTATAATCTCATCCACAGAATCAAGCAACAACAACACAGACAAAGATATAACGAATGAACTGAAATAAAATATAATTAAGAACTGAATGTCCAATACAAATGAGCTATTTGTAAAAATATAGTCTGATAGAAATATCCATAAAAAAGAAATACAATGATGAATATAAAAAAATACTGAAATAAAAGATAACCATCTAGAACATCGGGTAACTAGATAATAATGCTCAAGGCTCAAACTGTAACCTCCTTCAAGCTCATAGAAACTCCTCGGGCAACACCTCTATGTCCTCAACAACATAACCTGTCTCAATCTACAGTCCGTAGACAGTGGGATACAAATGCTCATCTGAATCTGGAAAAGAACCAGGTCTTTAGAGGGACGTAATAAGATTCAAATGGAACATGCCAATGTAAACTGAATAAATATGAGGGAATAACCTATATCACAACACGGTCCAACAGTCCATCACCGAAACAGTGAACCACACTTACAACCAAACAAGGCAAGGGTGGCACACTATTCGGTGATAAGATAATGTCATATGGCTATGTGAATGCATATTGAAGACAACTTTGGACGTTGTTAGGGTTATATACTAAAAGCATCACTTTTGTAGTAACCTTATTTCCTTAAATTTTGAATGAGAATCATATGAGTAAATGTTTGCATATTGTATTTGTTGCAAGTGTTAATGCAAATGTCTGATATTCTATATTATAGATAATATGGTGTGTGGTGTCACACAGAAGATCATATTATCAGTTTCCTATGGAGTATATAAATAGTTCACAACCTAGATGGACTTGGACAATCTATTGGAAAGGTTGTAGTGTAATCTGGTATTAGTTTATCTTGACTATAGGTTTACACTAGTACACTTTGTGTGTATTGAACAAGACCACTTGAGGTTGTTCTCTTTGTACTGACTACATAAGAGAACAAATACCTCAGTTATTATGGATGCTTGTACTCTTAATCCGGATATAATAACGGACATGTATATGCAATGTGCATTACTTTAACTCATAAAAGAGTGAGATTCATTATGGATCAACAACCTCTATGAATTGGGTAATAACATTGTTTGTATGATGGGCTGTTGATTATAAATGGAATCCATGTCCCGATACATCGGGTTGATGATGTCCTCTTAAGGAGCTCATAAGGATTGTCATGTAAACCCTGCAGGTGGATTATATCCGACATGACAAATAAAGTTGAGCGGTACTACTTAAGGATAAAAGATGTCGAATTAATATAGTTGTCAGTAACTTAATTTGATCGACGGACATACGATATCTTAACATGGGGAGCCAAACGAGCATATAATAAAAGGAGCCCACAAATATAATTTGGGATTAGGGAGGTAGTGCAACAATAGCTCATTAGTGGACCGAGCTATTGTTAATGGGCCTGGATTGTGTGTTCGGGCTGAACACGGGATATCCAGATCCGTTAGGAGGCCTAACCCTAATTTCTCCTCATGGTCCCTACCGTAGCCTATATATATCCTCTATTCTCTGGCCGCCAGATTACTGATCAGAAATCTAAAATTTTCTCTAAATTCGTAATTCACGTAAGGAGAGAAAGAGAGTGCTGCCAAGGAGAAGAAAAAGTTGGGAGATCGTCGCCCACACGACGTCCAACTCGAGGAAGGAATACGTGCAGAAGATCTTGGGGTCGTCCGCTCGAGATTGCCAGATATTACTTGTCTCATTTCCGCCGCAGGTATAATTCGTAAACCCTAGTTTCCGTCTATGAAGGGTTAGAACATGTATTAGATCTGTTTAACTTTCTATCGATCAGTACGCACACCAAAAGAAGGGTCCTGGGAATCTCCAGTTCCATCAGACGTATGGGTAGGTGATAAGATATGGTACCGAATCACATGACGACATCAGATTATGAGCCGACATCTATGAACAAAGAACCACACAGACAACTATGAACCTATCTATAAGGCTAATGATCTAGCAATCTCTTTCAAAGATTACAGAATCTAATAAGGTAATCCCATACGTCTTCTAGTAGTCTTCTCCGCCCATGGACTTGCACAAGTCATATCCATGACTCGGACAAACCATATCTCAATGCCAAGTCATCCTACATAGATATAATCTAACTAACTAATAAGTCAACGCACCAATGGCCAGTCAATACGCAACTCATGCATATGAAATCTTACTCAAGGTGTCGTGTAGTAATATGTGTCAAGGCCATAGAAGTTATATCAATAATTTCACCACTAAAGGTAAGTCCACTAACTCTAAGTCAACACACGTACCCACAAGTCATCGATGACAACATCGATGGCACCCAAGCAAATATGGACGCACACCACTATAACTGTAATACACAAAAGGAACAAAAATAGAGAGCATAATTTAACAGTAAACAAAGGCAATGTATCTTGTCTGGATTTGCAGCAAAGGAATAATGTATCGATTTGGCATCACCCTCTATAGTCACGATCTCACAAACTTCTATAATTTATAATAATAATAACTTACATCAATAACCATACCTTATTGTTATACATATATATAGTACATAGGGTCATCTAACTATATACTAGTCATAATACATAACTAGGACTAATAAAATCTCATAAAATTATATGTATAAAATATTCAGAATAAATTCTGAAATAAATCTATAATATTCTAAAATTATAAATCATGTAACCATTATTGCATAAAATTCATTTAAAAATTATCTCATGATCAAACTAGTACTCACATTGATAACTCAATATTTTTAGAACTTGTTTAACCATAAATAAAATAACTTTAATATTCTGAAATAAATGGTAACTAATTATCTAAATTAACAATTATTCATGATCGTGAGTCGAGGATCATTTATATGGAGCATTGGTTGCACACAAAAATATTTTTAGGCTCACAAGATGACAATTTTGATAATTCGTTTACGATAAAATTTTATCCTTCAAAGATCGAATTATTTAAGCATTAAAATATCAAAATTATGAAAAACTCAATGAATGAAAGTTGTAGGTAATCGAAATACTGTTGTTTTCATATATGATATCGATGGAAAAGATGAATCTATACTGTCCAAATCTTCCCCGCAATGAACAGTGTCAGATCTGGACACACTTGGGTAAAACGTGTGCCCCGACCAATCTATGAATAATTTCGACATAAAATTTTATATGAAGGTAGTAGATACATAGGGGAAGCTAGCATTTTTGGTCCCATGAATGTTTGATGTCTAGAAGTGGAGAAAACGCAGTTAAAAGATGGCTTACCTGTTGTGATTTTTTGCCAGATTGGTAGGGTCAACTATTGGGGTTGTGCACGGCCTGTAGGGACTGTTTTTGATGGTGCCTCACCTTCGAAAGGTATAGGGGGTCTTGGGCACATTAGGGATGAGGTGGTTGGCCCTACATGGCTTAGAAGTTGAAGAATAGGTGATGGAAGTGGTGGTCGGCCTTGGCTTGATGGCGTCGGCCTATTGACGGAGGTGGGCAGATTTTATGATGGGGAAGAAAAATGGGTTGCTGTGGATGCGATTTTTATATAAGGGTTTTCTCTCCTTTTATTTATAGAAATAAAGGGATTGGTTTGATTAGATTTGGAGTTTATTTGGCCCTCCAATCAATCAATTTAAATTGGAGTAGGAAAGGGTTTCCTAATTTGAGTAGGAAGTTTGACTTTAGTCAAAGTAGTGGAGATTTGAGCACATGGATGCTCATTAATTGATTTAAATCAATTTTATTGTGTTCTTTCCTACCTCTATATAAATAAATAAAAACACTCATTTGGACAGACGAAGATCCTATTCCTAGGGGGCCATTGGATAGGTGGTGGCTTAATTAGGATGGATGGGAAGAAAATGAGGGCTATCAAGGCGAGCGACAGTGAGATTGCCTAAAAAGGCAGAGTACCCTATAGTGGTCCCCACTAGGTTAGGGTGAGTAGGGTTAAGTCCCATAATTATTTCTAAGGGAAATAAACACCGAAATAGCTAAAAATGGGTCTTATGTGCCATTTGAAAATGAGTAGCACATATGAACTCAATTGAGTGGGACACCATAGACATGTGTGTAGTAGGCTCAAAAATTGTCAAAATCATATATTGGGTAATTTAGGTTGGATCGATGTCGAGTCTGGAATTTAAGTTGGAAGTTACGACAAGTCTCATGGTAGATAACTTCTTGGCCTAAATTGACCCCAAAGTTGTGGGAACCAAATAGAATACAAGAAGATATATTTGAGTGTGACATGATAAATCAAATTGAAGATAAACTTGTTTGGATCAAAACTCATGAAGGAAGTTTCTAGAGGTTGTCATTTCTTGTGCTCCAAAAATTAAAGCTACAAAAAGGAGTATTTAATGATCAAAAATAATAGTAGGAAAATATCTATTAATAACTATATTAAACAAAATAATAAAATGTATTGGGTCAGGAAGGGCCTGAACAGAGAGGTCAGGTCGTGCACTTCTGGACGTCGCATAACTACACTCAAGGATATCTTGATGGATGCTCAGATTGCTGAGATAGACTTGGACCTTAGACCCAAGAGAGGCAGCAATGTATTGGGTGGTGCTAGTGGCAGTATGGGACCGTCGAAACGTCCCCATATTCAGAAGGGAGTCTTACAACCCCAACAGGAGTATCACCCACCAGCTAGAGCTCTGGCTCAATCGCATCCTCATAGGCAGATGCAGCGAGTACCCACTAGTGCATACTGCGGAAAACCCGGGCATAACTGGGACGTTTGTATGAGGAGGCTTAAGGTATGCTTGTTTTGTGGGTCAATTGTACACAAGATGCTTGATTGTCCCGCTGTATCTTCATTCGGTGGAGCACCAGATCAGCAAGGTCCTGCTAGGCCACCTGTGGCATAGTAGAATGTTCGACCCCCACAAAAGGAGATATCCCTACAGGGCATGGCTTTTATGATGGCAGTCGAGGAGACCGATACTGCAGGTGATTGGTTAGCAAGTTCCGTTCTATTCCTTTCTGTCTATTGACCTATTTTCCTAGTATCTTATAGTCGCATCAGAATTTGTTATGCTAGAGTTATACCCATATAGAGACTGCAAGATCTTGCCTAGTTAAGTTCATAACCATGCATGTTTGATAACCTATGAATGATTTCATTTTCAATTGAATTGTACGCGTGTATAGCTTCAGGTAAGATTCTTTTAGACGAGGGTGGTCTTAGTGGGGATTGGAATAAATATGTTATATCCATCTAGTAGATAAGAGGCATGCTGTGTGAGAGAATGCCCTATCTTTGAACCATAAGATATCTTTTTGTTCCTACCTTCATCTTTTAATTTCGAGGACAAAATTTTTCTAAGAGGGCTAGAGTTGTAACTACCACTTTTCCAGAGAGGGATATTTTTGTCATTTTATATTATTTATAAATATTGTGATTAATTTTGATATAAGTATTTATTAATGTTGGTTAGTGTACTAGCCTATGTGTTAGACCTAATGTTAGCGGACCCAATTAGACTCGACATGACCGTTCGACCCAACATATTAGACTAGACACACTTAGGCTCATTAAGTCATTTATTTCATTAGTTAGAGATTATTTATAATCCCTTTACTAGGATTAGGAGCTTCCTTAATTAGTTAGCCTTCATGACATTTGTAGAGGGAACTTTAGACATTTAGTACTTTCGCATGAGAAGGGAGAGTGGCTGGCCCTAATATTAGGGGGAGCACTCTCTCTTCTTATTTTATTGTACCATTAATTCTCACTTGGTGTTCTTCCCCAAATTGATACATCCCTCATCAATCCCTTTTATTCCAATGAATGCGTATAGTGTGGTGCGATGACTAAATGCATATAGTAAATAAAGAAATAAAATTATGACTAAACAGTTACTTGCGAACAAATACGACTAAGAAGCATAATTTATATTAAAGAAAATAAATAATAATAACTAAATGCATGTAATAAAGTGAGCTAAAGTAAATAGACAGTAATGATAATGTATCTTGCCTAGTGTGGCGCCTAGTGTGGTGCGATGATCATGATGACACATAATCGACTTTGGTTTTAAAACTTCACAAGATAGCCTCCGATGATGGAACGAACTGTTCCACCGAGTCCAAAATAATCCAATTAACACATAAGGAAGACCAGTTTCATAAGAGAATATGAAATACGATTAGCCATGGTTAAGAATTGATAATGGAGAAATTTGTGAAAATAATTCAAATACTATTTTAGAAAAATATTTATAATATTTTGAAAATATATTTTATTAGTTAAAATACTTTTTTAGATAAATATCAAAATTATTTTAGGCTAAAAATTCTAGGTTTGTCAGAGTAAATTTTTATGTAGAAAGCTATATTTAAAATACCAGAAAAATGTAATAATAATTGAAGATTCTAAATTCAAATTGAAAATCGATGAGGGCCAAGCACAGTACTATATTTTTTTTCTACAAATATAATTTTTTTCTTTTTTTGAGAAATTATTTATCATATATATTTTATTTGGTAATAACAATAATTAAATAATAATAATATTGACAATACATACTATCTTAACAATATAACAATAATCATAAAAATAAGAAAATAAAACTAATATTATTAATAATAATAACAATAATAATAATAATAGTAATAATAATAATAATAACAACAACAACACAATAGTACTTTATTGTTGTTCCACTAAATAGAAAAAATAAATTAAAAAACCAAAATAAGCTTAAAATAAAGAGAGAGAGAGAGAGAGAGAGAGAGAGAGAGAGAGAGAGAGAGAGAGAGAGAAAGAGAGCGGTAAGGGAAGAGCTTACCGGCGGTTGCCGGCCACGAGCTAGCGGAGCGCGCACGACGCATGGAGGTGGCGCCAAGGCTGCGTTCGGCTGTAGGAGCACAGCTCTCCAATCGAGGTTGCCAGCGAGACTCGCCGGTCAGGTGGAAGGTTGCCTGCAGATCGGTACAAATCTGAATCCGAAGGAAGCTCCACGGGGAAGGCGGCCATATGTTGGTGTGGAGAGTGGTGACGCCAGATTCGCCAGGCGGTTGCGGTACGGCAGAGTGCAGTGGCATTCGACACGACAGGGCTTCGTCGGCCAAGAGGGAGACAACGGTGGAAGGCTTAGCCGGTGAAGCAGGATCTGGGACGGTGGCGGGTGGATTTGGCCGGGGTTTGCTGGGGTTAGCGGGGGTTTGCACGGTCGATGGTCGGTAGGTGAGGGATGTGGGTTTGGCTGGAAGTGCAACAGTGAGGCCGGAGGAGGGTTTTGGTACGGTGGTGGTGGTCGTAGTGATGGTGGTGATGATGGCAGCGAGATGGTGAGGCTGATGCATGTAGGCAGTGACAGGAGGAAGTTTGCCGGCAGTCGGTGGTGGTTCGGGTGGGGGACAGGGAGACCGACCGGGGGTGGCGAGGGCTGCGCCCGGAGGATGGTTGGAGTAGGAGTAGGAGTAGGGTTAGGGTTGTGTCGGGTATGTCCGTCACGAAAACTAGGTTCGTGTCGTGCGTGACACGGGCGGTGTTAGGAGTAGAACCATGTCCGGGGTTATCGGACACGGAGATGAGGATGCGATGTATATGTAAATAATACAACATAGTGGGAAGACACCCGGGGTCGGTTCCGAGGCCATCACGGCTGACACAGATATGGTGGACACCGACACGGTGCACATACACTTATGGATGGGTGAGAATTGGCTTATGAAATTTTCAGGAAAAAGAGCAAAAGGGCTCTCCTTATATAGGAGGTGGAGACTCCTAGTTGGATAGGGAATAGAAAAAATTTAAACCCTTTTTGATAAATCTCACATTTATTTAAAATCTAATTTGATAATATCTAATCACAATAAAAATTTAAACATTAATATCTAGTAAATTTAAACACCCTTTTATAATTTAAAAATAATATCAAATAATTTAAAATACTTTTTCATAAATAAAAAATAAATGCAAATAAGTTTTAAAAAAAATCAAAACTTTTGCAAAATATACATGAATATATTTTAATGTATATCGCACGCAAATAGTACAATTTTTTTACATAAATATTATTTTTGAAATTGGTACCTATATTTGTATAACAATAAAAATAGCCTTTATGTAAAATATCAAAATAAAAACAAAGTTTTGACAAAAATCCGGCGGGACACCTTTTTATATATTTCAAAGCAAAATAAAATACATTTACCTTATACATATTTCAAAACAAAAATCTTATCTTCTAAAAAGAAACTTGTAATAAAACTTTTGTATAACAAAAATATAATCAAATATTTTGTATATACGTATTCGCACTAGACGTATAATACAAAAATAAAAATAAATACCAAAAAATAAAAAAACTATAGTAGAATTTTAGGGAGTTTACATCATACCCAACTTACAAAAATTTTGTCCTCGAAATTTAGAAATAACTTGGTAGGTAGGGTTGAAGGTAGAAGAATTTCCTAATAAGAAAACAAGATCAAAATTTTTGAGCATGGATCTGGAAATGGCATTCCACAAATAAGTAATTTACATAATCAAGATTTAGATAAATGTTTGTACTCAAAAATAGGTAAGAATTTTCACTATCTTAAAAATTTAATCAATAATCCAATATTCCAAATTCAAATTCGTGTTTGATATTGACATAAACCTCAAATTTGTGCTTTAACAAAATTATCAATGTTTTTCTATACTCAACTCTTCATATAATTTATTATTTCACCTCAAAATTTATATTCTATAAAAATTTTCAAAATTATTCAAATATTAAAACTCCTCAAAATTTGAAACTCAATAAATTTAGACGAAAGTAAAAAATCAAGCTCACCTTAGTAGGAAATTCGTACTCTTCAATCCACATGAAAATTAAAAAAAATCATCTTCAACATTCGAGTAACCTCGAAAGCTAATAACATCAAAACCTATTATTTTATCAGCACAAGAATTTTCCTAAATATTTCATTTACTAGTGTCTTCCTCAAAATCCAATATACAATGCAATATTATATGCTTCATAATCATATAATCATCTTATCCACTATACCACATATTCACTTTGGGTTGTCCTAATTGAGCTCCGTATAACTGAAGGGTGTTAGGATTCATTTTTTTATCTTCGCGCAAGGGAAATATATTAAAGACAAGATTGCATAGATTTTATAGGAGATTAATGAATCCTCAATGAAGGAAGTAATATTGGGAGGGAAAAGCATATATAGTTAGGTTTGAAGATCGTTGTATGTGTTGGGTGAAGTATAAGGGTTGCTATTTAAAGCACAAATGTAAAAAGATTGAGGGTTAAGTAATTCACAATGAGTATAAGAAGAGACTCATAGGGCATGGTTCTTGAGAAAAAATAGTCTCCTAGTTCGGGGTACGATCAACGAAACGATCTTAATCATTCTCAAGTTTCAATGATTAGAAGGTCATGATAATAGATCTAGTGTCGAAGGATAGGAAGAGTAACCCAAAATGAGGATGTAGTCACATGGTTTGGTCGATGGCTAGCTACACTTGTTTATATACAATTATCGTGTCCATAGGTGGTATGGTAAACTAAGGGGATACTCTGTGTTTATATTCCTTCATGCACGAGTGTTTGTTTTTCTAAATAGGTGAAGACGAAAAATAATAAAGAGTTTAAGGGAGATGGGATTGAATGCAAATACGGGGTTCAAAGGTGATTGAATAGTTCAAAAAAAAGTTGTCAAGGCAGTTGCGGATGAGATCCTAGAGGGCAAGTATATTTGTTAACTATATCTTAATCCGCGTAGAATAATCGTATGAAGAGCGAACCAAGTATACTAAGGTTGATCAGACCATAATACACTGATTCTAATTAGATAATATGTTAGTGGACGTCCCCAATAAAACATGTCCCGAACAAGCTTGATAAAAGAATAAGCTTGTAAAACTAGGCTATAATAACAATATTAGTCGAGATAGTCCAAAAAAAAGTACGTGAGATTATGGTCAAAGAAAGTACAAATAGTTCAAGTTCTTCAAAAATCTAAGACTCGTCCGGTGTTTGTGCCTCTACAGGTGTCCTACTGTCTTCTTGTCTAAGGCTTTGGTCGACCAAATGGGAGATGGTCCTATAAAACTCTATATTCTAGGTAAACTTATCTTCCTACACAAGCATATATTCAGTGTCACTCAATTATACTTCATTAATGGGTCATAAGAAAAATGGGATGCTAGGTTGTGATGCATGCTATCCAACTTACAAGAGTTCAACTAATTGTATAATTGAACAATTAAGCATATATACCTAGTACAAGTCATCTTTCTAACCTCTATTGCACGAGAAATAAGATTTTTGGTAGGAATGAATCAAGAAAGATGCAAATCAAGGCAGTCAAACGAGAGTTCGAAAATAGAATCGAGGAAGGAGATGTAGTATATGGATGAGAACCTAGACTCTAATCGTATATGCAGGCTTGCTTGGTATTGTGATGTAACCAAATAATATTTTCATTGACCTGTATTGGCCACCACAAAAATATGTAACACCCCAGTCCCAAAATACGTAGGACTAGGTACATAATCATACCAGCCATATAATAAATATACGTCAGCTGTAAATGCAGTATAATAATGGTTAGCTAATCTCATCCACAAAATCAAAGAATAAGATATTATAGAATCAATATGAACTTTTATTGTATATATTGCTGGATGGAGACAAATCTACTACCAACATGAAACTAGAGAGAAGGGAATAACAAAATAAAGAACACAAGCAGCAAGCATGATCCAAGAGCATGTCATCTTCAATAGGAAGGATAAGGTCACGATCTTGGCCGGAACTCCTACGGAACGATAAGAAAACACACACACATGGAGAGATCACCAGGTCCTCAGAGGGACGTAACATGATACAAAAAATGTCATTTGACTGAATATAAACTGCTCAAAAGTAATTCGGATCATAACATGGTCAAATACTCTACCCTTGAATTAGTGTACAATCCATCCAACCAAACATGGACATGATATGGCACCATAATCCATGATAAAGTATTCTTCCATGCCATAAATTTAAGGTAGTATCCGGACCACAACAAGGTTCAGTATTTTACTATCGAAGCAGTAAAGAACAACTACAACCAAATAAGGTTAAGGTGTGGTACACTAGTTCACGACAAAATATTGTTCCAATATGCGATCAAGCATAAGTACAAAGAACGTACATATATCTAATAGATAAAGGTCACCTAACCACTCTAGGTGTAATGTAATTGAGAATAGTGCATGGTCACATGACCTCCAAGTCAGATCAGGATAAAAAGTACCTCAATAGCGAGTCTAAATACTATATACCATTCTTCAGTATCGGGCGAGTCTATAGCATATATTATATCTATCGTTCCTCAGTAGCGAGTGAGTCTACGATAAATAGGGAGGAGGTCAACGTACAATTTTATTATCCCCTCCCAATGTCCTAACTCTAATAAATACTAGTCTTCTATTATGCAGTCCTTTTAGTAGTTATAATCTAACGCTCTACCTATATGTACCACTGGCCAGTCGATACGCAAGTCCGAGATCTATATACGACTCGTGACTCGTAGCATACATGTGTCAAAGCCAATGATTGCAGGTGGCCTCTTACTTCTAAGTCAAATGTGCATATAGTAAATAAAGAAATAAAATTATGACTAAACAGTTACTTGCGAATAAATACGACTAAAAGCATGATTTCATATTACAGAAAATAAATAGTAATAACGAAATGCATGCAACAAAGTAAGCTAAAGTAAATAGATAGTAATGGAAAGTATCTTGCCTGGTGTGGCGCCTAGTGGTGCGATGATCATGATGGCACATAATCGACTTTGGTCTTAACACTTCGCAAGATGGCCTCCAATGAGGGAACTGACTGTTCAATCGAGTCCAGAACAGTCCAATTAGCTAGGGTCGAGATAAGGAAGTCCAGTTTTGCTAGAGAATGAAAAATACGATTTGCCATGTTTAAGAATTAATAATGGTGAAATTTGTGAAAATAATACATATACTATTTTAGAAAAATATTTTTAATATTTTGAAAATATATTTTATCAGTTATATTTTTAAATAAATATCGTAATCATTTTAGGCTAAAAATTCTAGGTTTGTCCAAGTAATTTTTTTAGGAAGCAAGCTATATTTAAAATACCAAAAAATGTAATACTATTTTAAGATTCTAAATTCAAATTAAAAATCAATATTAGGCCAAGCCTAGTACTATATATTTTTCTACAAATAATTTTTTCTTTTTCGAGAAATTATTTATCATATATATTATATTTGGTAATAACACTAATTAAATAATAAAAATATTGACAATACATACTATCTTAACAATATAACAAAAATCATAAAATATAAAAAAACAAAACTACTACTACTACTACTAATAATAATAATAACACAATAATAATAATAATAATAATAATAATAATAATAATAATAATAATAACACAGTAGGAAAAAATGAATTAAAAGAGCTCAGGAATAGAGAGAAGAGGATCATAGGAAAAAAATTCCAAAGGCAGCAAGAGAGAGAGAGAGAGAGAGAGAGGAGCTGAGGGAGGAAGAAGGCAGTTCGAGAGAGCGGTAAGGGAATACCAGCGGTCACTAGCCACAAGTTGGCAGAGTGCGCACGGTGCATGTAGGCGGCACCAGGACAACGTTCGGCTGCGAGAGCGTAGCGCTCACCAATCCAGTTAGAGGGGAGCCCGCAGAATGGCACAGATCTGAAGCCGAAGGAAGCACCACGGGGAAGGCGGCCACATGGTGGTGTGGAGAGTGGTGGTGCCAGATTCGCCAGGCGGTTATGGTACGACAGAGCGTAGAGGCCCTCACATGGCTGGGCTTCGTCGGCCAAGGGGGAGGCAATAGAGGAATTGTCGGTGGAGCGCGCACGGCGCATTGAGGTTGTGCCAGGACTGTGTTCGGCTGCGGGAGTGTGGCGCTCACCAATCGAGGTCGCCGGTCAGACGAAGGGGATCCTGCAGATCGGCTCAGATATGATGCCAAAGGAAGCGCCACGGGGAAGGCGGCCACATGGTGGTGTGAAGAGTGGCGGTGCCGGATTCACCGGGTGGTCGTAACGCGACAGAGCGCAGTGGCGCTCGACAAGGCTGTGCTTCGTCGGCCACGTGGGAGGCAATGGCGGAAGGCCAAGTTGGGGACGCAGGATTTGGTATGGTAGCGGGTGCCGTGGCCGGGGTTGGAGCGGATTTGGCCTTGGTTGGCTGGGGTTGGGGCGGATTTGGCCTTGGTTGGCCGGGGTGTGGCACGGTCGATGGTCGATAGGTGAGGGATGTGAGTTTGGCCGGGATTGCATCGGTGAGGCCAGAGGAGGCCAGTTTTGGTGCGGTGGTGGTGGTCGTGGTGAAGGGGGTGATGATGGCAACGGGATGGTGAGGCTGATGCGTGTAGGCAGTGACAGGAAGAAGTTTGCCAGTAGTCGGTGGTGGTTTGGGTGGCGTACATAGAGATTGGCCGGGGGTGGCGAGGGCTGCAGCCGGAGGATGGTCGGAGTAGAAATAATTGTAGGAGTAGGAGTAACGTTCGGGTTGTGTCGGGTATGTCCTGTAAAACACCCTATTTTTTATTAAATTTCTATTTAAATAGTTGAATGATTTTCCTTATAATTCAAAAACTAGCAGTAAATTTTATTTCTTAGTATTTCGCTTGCAAAAGCTTTTACTAAAATACTTTATAAGTATTATCAAGTTTTATAATTTTAGAATTTTTTTATTGATTTTTGGGGTATACTTATGTATATATAAACTCACACATATATATAGATATATAAGAAAGAGAAAAAACAAAAAACAAAAACTCGCTAGATTCTTAAAATCTCGTGAGATATTGATTCATATTTCTCCCGCTGCCCAATCAAATGTTATTTTTGAGATTTTGATCGAATCTCCTTCAAAAAATTTGATCAATTTCGATCAACCAAAAATCTGTGAAACCTAAATCACATTCTCATAAGGATTACACCAAAAACTAGGTCGAATCGAATTCAAATTCGATTCAAAATTTCTTGCTAATATGCGTATATAAACAATCGACAGTTCAAGGATTTTACGAGAAATTTTCTTTCAAAAACTCCCTAAACCTCGCAACCATCAACACCAGAGCAGCCCTGACATCCCTGTGCGCACCTTCGACTGTCAGTACCCAGCCATCGTTCGCCAGAGCGCTAGCCAAACACGATGAGAATAGGTCACTCTGCTCTGATTCACGATCGCGAGGTAACCCCCTTCTCGATATCCTTTCTCCTCATAGAGTTGATCGTTTTTTATTTCATAAAGTCCTCTGGAAACCCTATATAACCCTCTAGAATTCCCAGCAATTAGAATTTAGAGTTACCTAAAGAATCGCTCGATAAATCGAGTCGAAACTCGACCAAAAATTATTTTTTAAAAATAGTTAGAAACTGTCGAAACACCCTATTTAGAAGGCTGATTCATGTCAGGATGTTTAGAAGTTTTTTGAACTAAATTAATATAGTCCTAGACAATAAATAGTTAGAAAATGTCGAAACACCCTATTTGGATGGCTAAAATCGATTTTGAAAAAAAATCGATAAAATTGACAAAAAAAATGTTTTCAAAACAATAAAAAATTAGGAAATTTTTCGATATGGCATGCACCCCGATAAACTGGGCGACATGGTTGTGAACCAAAAGCGTCGTAAGGTGCGCATCGACTTTGCGAACGTGTGGGATTCGACGGAACTCGATTTTATCATGTGTGCGATAAAATCGACGGGACAAAATCGAGGCGTATCGATCGATATATCCCGAATCGGCCCTTTTGCAAACAAGCCTATAACTTCGTGTACGTTCGCCATCTCGAGAAAAAACTTGTGCCACTGGACTCATGTCATTTTTTGGTCCAGTGAGCCATGTTTGGTCCGATTCTGTGAAAGTCGACCGGAACGCTATTTTGGTTGGCCCGCGACCCGATCCAACGAGTAAATTTGTGTACGGCTCACTGGAATCCAAATTTGGATATACGGTTGAGTTCGTTTCATCAAATCCAATCCGTAGACATATAATTTGATGACTTTAGAGGTCGTAGATATTGGCACACTTTTTGGTGTAAAGCAGAGGACGGACATCAATTTGGTCCGAAATTACAATTTTGCCTCCATATCTAGAATTGGACTTATAGGTAGGCGATCTTAGAGATTGTTTTATACCAAAAATGTTCGTGATGTTTATTTCAGCATTCGATGACGTTTGCGGGATTTGACATACATTACTCTTGATCTGAATTGTTGGATATTGTCATTTGCACACCACCTCCAGACAAGATACCTTGCCATTATATCATGTTCATTTATTTGTTATTATATTTAGTTATTTTAGTCAGTTTATTTAAATACTGTATGTCTCTATTGCACTATGTGTCCAAGTCATACTTGGGTGCAAGTGACCACATTAGTCGTTTCACTATTTTTGTTTATTTTTATGCATTATGACTTAGTACTAGATCACCTATTGATGTGAGGTATTGGTATATCTCATATGGCCTTGACACTTGCTTTATGATGAGTTGTGAGTCGCATGTAGAACACGGACTTGCGTAGTCAGCTGTCCACCGATATGTATACGACGTGCGACGGTTAGTAAATAACTGCTAATAGAATTTGCATGATTATTGGACTTTACAGTTATTAGAGGTTCATATATGTTATCGAGATAACATAGATAGGCATTGGGTGGGGAGAACAGTTCCTTAGTGTATGGGCCAAGTATGTACTTCCCTTTTATACTGTCACGACGTACACCGACTTTTCGAGATACGAGTGTGTGTCCAAGCCAGCCTACGCCGCAGTGTCGGCGGTAGAACGCTGTCAAGGCCATTATGCTTAAAATCACTAAAATAATAATTTACTTCTCGTTCACAATAACTAATTTAAATTTACAATAGTCACTAGTTTTACATTTGAAGAAAAATATAAACTCTTACAAATATTAAAATCTGCCATCACATCTAACTAGTCTTCTTTGGTTGACCTCCGTATATACCCATGTCTCCCCCCAATGGTAAGGGTAGTCGCGGCTAACCTAAAAAATGTTGGTTTCAAGTCAGGAATGGAACAAGTACAATTTATTGAGTGCAGTTCCAATATATGATAACGACTATGAAATAGAGTTTAGCCATAAAGTACATGATGAAATAATCAGGATAGTGATAACAAGAGATATAAGAAAAGTAGACAGAAAACTACATGACAACAGTAAATGAGTAAAACCAAAGGAAATACTATCTATGTATTTTGAAGTACCTTTTCGATATGTGATTGGTCTAGGGACTGTAGAGCCTAAAAATCAAGTTGTACCATACTTTTACTACCCAGCAATCAAGTTGTGCCCCAAAAATCAAGTTGTGCCACTGTTTTGAAGCTTAAAGGATTAAACTGTGCCACGGATTAGGTTGCGCCTGACAACAGACTGTGCCCAAATCATATTGTGCCATGCCTACGTGGCGTCTGACATTAATAGCCGTCATTGCCTGATAGCACTGACATTTGATAGCACAATAAACGAAGAAACTCTCTTCGAATCTTTCAAAGCGTACCGTTCGAGACAATTTTGACAGCTGTCTTGTACACCCCACTAAGTTGTACTTAGGCACAATCTGAACAACTTCTTCTCATATATTCAAAAGCTTCCACGTGCCTGTGTACTGAGTTGCGCCTAGGCGCAATACAATCAGGCACGGTTTGACTTGTTGACTGATGCTCGTGCAACCTGATAAAGTTGAGACAACTTTCATACTAAAGCAGGATGACGTGGCGCATATGCCACTAATCTCTCAAAACGTGTCTACTACTCTGTACACGACCACGCGCATCTCAATCACATGATGCCACGCGTCTAAATACAGTTAGTACACGATTGAGTAACTGAAAGAAAGTTGGCACAACATGAGGTTGGCGTAACCCAATGTGGCTCAGTCCAGCCTCGTGCACATCAGAATAACTGCTAAAACAGTTATTTCCAGAACTCTATAAATAGAGTTTCCAATCATTGTTGAAGCATCATAGAGATCAGGAACTCTTGCAAAATTGCTGCTGCATTCGCCAGAGGCTCTAGTCTTCAAGTTCACAAAGTCCAAGGGATAAAGTGATCGTCTTCTGATCAGATTCCTACAGTTGTACTTCGCCAGAAATCATTATACTTTTATACTCTTTTCTTAGTTTGTAATGAAACTTTTGTTTTTGCAAACAAAATGGCGACTCTGCTGGGGATGACTTTCTCCTCCTATGAGAAGGTGACAACTCAATGTGATGCTGCGTCGATCGACAAGATACAGAAGACTCTGGTTGTGTAAGTCAACCAGACAGCCTATGAAGATATGATCTACAAGAAGAGCAACAAGCGCACTGTGGCTATCAACAAGAACAAAATTGTATGGACTCCTAAGTCTTCTACAGTTGCTATTGCTCAGGTGCACCATGCTTCTGTTACTCAGGCACAGTCTGCTTCTGCTGCCCGTGCGCAGTCCACTCTTCATGTTCCTGTTGCCCGTGCAGACCGCTACTCCCTTTGCTGCCAAGGCACAGTCTGTTCATGCTGCTGCCAAGGCGCAGACCGCTACTCCCATTGCTGCCAAGGCACAATCTGTTCATGCTGCTGCCAAGGCGCAGCCCACTCATGTTGCTGCCAAGGCGCAATCTGTTGCTAGGGTACAACCAGTAGCCCATATGTCTATAGCGCAGCCCAAGCAATCAATTATCCAGGCACAGTCTGCTCATTATACTGCTCTGGCGCAACCTAAGGGATCTAGTCTTTTGGCTATTCCTTCCTCCAAATCTCCAGTTTTGAACTTGGAGAAACAATGTTCTAGTGTCAAAACTAGACAGAATAAAGGGAAGGGTCCTTTGACATTGGCGTAACCTGTGCCTAAAATGGTCCCACAACAAAACAAAGGAAACCGCTTTTTAGCTAACCCTACACAAGATAAAGGAAAGCACCCTTTGGTATTTTCTCAAACTTCCCTAGTCTATGACTCAGAGGAAGATGTTTCAGATTCTATTCCCTTAAACAGAGGTCTTCAAATCTCTGCTAGAGAAAAGAATATTGATCAAAGAGGCATTTTGCTTACCCCTATGGGGACTGCTCAAGATCTTCCAACCTTGCAGATCTCAAGATCCAAATAAGGAAAATTGATGGTATCTCAAACAGAGGCACCCGGAGCAGAATTCTCTAATTTACGTGCTTATCTCAACAGACGTCAATCAGTGTCAAATTCGGTGAAACATAAGAATCCTATGCTAAAGGTCAATCTGTACCAGAAACAAATTTGAAAATAAGGACCCAATCACTTATGCCAATGAGTTGAGTACTTCTTTGTACACTCATGGAACTAAACATTTGAAGAACATGAGGCATGTTCCTAATATCATTAAGGAATATATTCTTCTGACTTCTTCTCGTCCGGTAGTAGTGACTGATCTCCGGGAACATCTTACGCAAAGACGAAAGATCACAGAGATGTCGTCCTCACCTCTAAATCACTCACTAGAACGCCACTGCCTTCATGAGGTAGTCATCAAGTGCTATTGCCAATCAGCTAAACGATCTGTCTCCGATCATCTAAACTATACTTCAACTCCTGAACCTATGACAGGAGATGAAGACGAGCTGTTATATGCTTCCGTCAATATGGCTTCTCGAGACACTGGGGGTAGAAAATTCTCAAGGCGTGGCCCATCTCGCAATCCAAGTCAGCAATACTTGAGACAACTCCGTGAATCTAGCGAAGGGGTCTTTCAACATACCAGATCGAAAGATTGGAACTCAGATCAAGATGTCTTCAATCAGGAAGATCTTTCCATTACTCATTTGGGAGAAGAATCTTTCTCTGACTTTGACGCAGATAGTGAAAGTTCTGAACAAACTATCTCGTCGATAATGGTAAGAGAAGTGACAGCGTATGCTATTACAGAAGACCAAGATGCTTCTAGTTCGGCCAATCAAGAGCAACGAATTGCGGCACTGGAAGATAAACTGAAGACCATGACTGAAATGGTTGCAAGATGCATACTATAATTGTGGCTCAATATACGGTGCCACCGGTTATAAGTCCTGCTACTAATCCCGAGCTTATAGCATCTTCGGTACTGGTTAATGTTAGTATGGGAGTACCTCCTCCTCAGGTTGCTTCTGTACCAGTCCAAGCTGCTCCAGTCAGGTGCTGGGGGTGGTAATTACCATGCTGTTCCTCCTCCTAACAATTCAAATCAGCCTACCAATTCCCAGACATTAGGAGATGCTAATGAGGCTGTAAAACTCTTACGCACTCAGTTTGAAGCCTTCAAGCAGAAGGATGGTCTACAAAGACTTGGGATAAAATAACCTTATCCTGCAGAATGGAAGGAGGTTCAATTTCCTCCTAAATTCAAGCTTCCAACCATTATGATGTTTGATGGAAGTACTTCTCCAAGTCAGTACATCAATCATTTTGAAGTGATGACTGACCAATTATAGCCAAATGATGCTCTCCTTACCAGAGTGTTCGTCGGTTGTTTAGCCGGTACAACATACGATTGGTACCGTAGCTTGCCTGATGGCTGCATAACTTCTTTTGTCAATTTCAAGAAAATGTTCTTGGAACGGTTCTATGAGAAAGTTAATGATATGACGATGTCTGCCCTTATTAAAATAAATTAAAGGCACAATGAATCCACAGAAAGTTTCATTGAAAGATTCTGCCGAGAGGCACTTAAAATGTCTTTAGGAACTCCATTTGCTGTAACGATAGATACTTGCAAATCAAACTTGTTGCCTATCATCAGCATGTGGACAGGATCCACACAATTCCAAGATTGGCCTTATTTCATTGTGAATGCCAAGGCAGCAGAAGTTAGTGCCAAAAAGTTCAAACAATTGGGAGTTCAAATGAATCATCCTAACCAAGATGAACATTCTACACCCGGTTGTAATAATCGCCAGAATAACCGCAAGGGTAAAGAAACATTGGCCATCAATCTCAAGGGAAAGGAGTCATTAGCTGTTAATGTTTCTCAGACGGCGCCCACTCTATCAGCACCACCACAGAAAGCCCCTCGTCCAAAAGAAGAGTATACTTTTGACGAAGATGATACTATGAGCATCTTTGATTGCTTGATTAAAAGCAATAAACTTCAACTGCCAGAAGCAAAATAGCCAGAAGAAGTAGAAAAAACTGACCACCCTAAATATTGTGTTTATCACAGATTTATAGGGCATCCAACCAGAGCATGCTACGTGCTAAAAGGCAAAATCCAGGAAATGGTCAACTCAGGAGCCATTACACTTCAACAGGATGAGAAGACTGTGACAGCCAATGTCATCTCTGTACAGTTTGCTAATTTTCTACCACAACTTGTGCAAGATGGTGTTGTTCCTATCCCAAGGGCTACTCTCAAGATCGTGAATCTTCCACCTCCCCAAAATAAATGACTTGTTCCCTTATCCACTGATAAGGGATAAATCATGTGGATTCACCCGGATCTGGTAGCAGAATTTGAAGCGCCTTCCTCTTCTAATCAAAAGAAGCGCTCCAAAGCTAAAACCAAGAGCTACAACATGGTATCCTTTGAACCGATAGCAGAGGAAGAAATCCTAATCGGTACCAGATCTGGAAAACCTTATCTTCGGGAGTATCCCAAAACTTAAGAAAATCATGTCCCATCTCATGATGTTCCTCCTACATTATCTTCTCCTGCTGAGAATGTACCATCTACATCCTCGCCGGTAGTGGAACCAACTCCTCCCAAACGGACATCAGCAGATAAGAAAAAACAACCTGTCCGTTTTGACAAAGTATTGAAGAAGTCCTCATCTCTTGGACTCGAAAAGCCCTATAATTTTGATATATTGGCTCAATTGGCCAATACTCCAGCAAGATTGTCAATCTTTGAACTCTTACGTCTCTCAAAAAAACTCGAGAGACATTAAGTGAGGCTTTGATGCAGGCTGATGCTTGTCTTGGTTTTCTCAAAAAGCCTGAAAAGGAGCCGATCAGCTGTACACATTGTCATAGTGTATTTGAATTAATGCCCAATATTACTTTTACACAAGATGACATGCTTTTAGAAGATAATCGTCATGATCGTCCTCTTTATTTCACAGGATATGTGGACACCATGAAAGTCGATCGCATTCTGATTGACCCAGGGTCTGCTCTTAGTATCATGCCAAAATCTTTGTTGGATGCTTTGAAGATCCCAGTGCATAATCTTTCTACAACTATCACTACCATCTTGGGGTTCAATCAAGGAAGAAGTGAACCTTTGGGGAAGATACGCCTGAAACTCCAAATCGACAATCTTCGTACAAAGGTAACTTTTTATGTGATTGATAATCATGGCTCATACAATGCTTTGTTGGGAAGACTATTCCTCCACGAACATAACATTGTACCTTCTACTTTTTATCAATGTTTCAAATATGTGGATAGCAATAGAGAACTCGAGAAAGAGGTTGCAGACCTAAATCCTTTCAAGGGGGTCTAAGTGTACTGCAATGACTCTCACATGTACAAGGAGGAATTCATGAAGGTGGTACTGGCAATGGATACTGATGAAGAACAGAAAGGTGTGCCGAATGATACTCTGGTGATTCCTGTCAAAGGACGTACTTTCTGTCCTCAATCTTCTAAACCACTGACTATCTACCTTCCTTCTCACAAGAAACAGCCTCCTGGTGTTAGTCAGGAACAAAGGGAGCAACCATCTTCTGAGCCACTTGTAATCGACCTTCATCATATAAAAAACCCTCCTCCTTCTCGTTCTTCTTCTCCCCCTCTGGTTATCAATTTGACTAAGCCTGTTAAGGCGAAAGGTCCTGTTGTAAATAATAGTGTAAAAATCAATAAAGCATCTCCTTTGAAGTATACTGATGTCTCTTATTATACTCAATATTATTTGGATATGCTAGATAGCTTTAAGCCACTTACAATAGGAGTCGTATCATCTCAACGAAATATGGTATCATTGGATTCAATACAAGAATCGTACTTCTTAGTACCGTCTCGAAAGAAAGATGAAATGCCTATACTTTTTAATAAACGAGAAGAACAAAAAATCATGCTTGACAATGATAACAAGGATGATACAGGAAGGTTACAGTTACGTCGCTATAATCCACAATCCAAAGCAATCATCCATAAAATGGGCTATGATTTTAGAACTGGTCTTAATAGCGGCAAAGGAAGGCGAACTCCTATTCGTATTTCTGTTCCAAAAGGAAAATCACAACAATACTACAGTAAATCGAAGCAAGGATTAGGTTATACTTCACCACTTCCAACTCCAGAACCTTCCGAATTCGATGAAGAAGAACGATCTAACTCTTCTGATTCTGTCTCATAGGATTCTGATACTAGCATTGGTCATGTTCATCGGGTAACAGTATCTTCTAACATGGTGTCTGCTGAATTCTCGGAAGATGATGAAGATGACATTGAAGAAGCTCCTGAAGTGGATCCCTGGGCACAAAGGATGGACAAATAGTAGGAACTCCATTTTGAACAACGAGAACCGCCTACTGAGGATCAACTAATTTAGATCGATGTTGGAGAGAAAGATGTGCCATGACCGATCTTCATTAGCAAGAATCTTCCTGAGGATGATAAACAAGAACTAATTCACCTCATTCATGAATATATCGATGTTTTTGCCTGGAGTTATGAAGATATGCCGGGATTAGATCCTCAAGTCGTAACTCATAAACTTAACATCTTGTCGAATTCCAAGCCAGTTAAACAACAACAACGACGATTCAAGCCTGAATGATGGATGCAATTGATGATGAAGTCAAAAAGCTTATAGCTTGCGGTTTTATCAGAGAAGAACAGCATCCTGACTGGGTAGCCAACGTTGTACCAGTTTTGAAGAAAACCAGGAAGGTTCAAGTATGCATAGACTTTCGGGATCTTAATGATGCTTGCCCTAAAGATGAGTTCCCTTTTCCAATTATCGATGTTATAATCGATAATACTTATAGATTCGAACGAATCTCTTTTATGAATGGATTTTCTGGATACAATCAAATCCGGATGAATCCTGAAGATGAAAAATACACTTCATTCTGTACTCCTCGTGGAGTATATTGTTATACAGTCATGCCGTTCGGTCTTAAGAATGCCGGTGCAACTTACCAGCGGGCTATGAGTACTATCTTTTAAGATTATTTACGAAAGACTGTCGAATACTATGTGGATGATATTGCTGTCAAAATTCGTCTGAAGGAAGATCATATTCAATATTTAAGAACTATTTTCAATCTAATGTGCCAGCATCAACTCAAAATAAACCCCACCAAGTCTTTCTTGGGTGTCTCTAGTGGCAAATTTCTCGGATTCGTCATTACCTCTAAGGGTATACACGTTGATCCCGAGAAGATCAAAGCCATTCAAGAGATGCGTCCTCCACGCAACCTAAAAAAGCTACGAGAATTCCGAGGTCGACTTGCGTACATCAGGCGGTTTATTTCGAATTTATCTGGACATTGCATACCATTTACTCAGTTAATGAAGAAAGGTGTATCTTTTATTTAGACGGAAGAATATCAACGAGCATTTGATGACATAAAGCGGTATTTGATGAATCCACCAGTACTAGTGCCACCGATCTCAGGAATACCCTTCTTGATGTATGTTCGAGCAATAGACCATTCATTAGGAGCATTGCTGGCTCAGAATAATAAAGAAGGTCATGAACAAGCCATCTACTATCTTAGTCGAACGATGATTGGAGCTGAACATCGTTATAGCCCGATGGAAAAAGAACGTTTAGCCTTAATGTTTGCCGTTCAAAAGACAAGACATTATATCATTGGCCAAACTATTCATGTTATATCCCGAGTCAATCCACTTCGGGTCTTAATAAAGAAACACAGCACACTCAATTCTAGGCTTGCTACATGGGCTATATTATTAGCGCAATATGATATGGTCCATGTTTCCCAAAAGTCTGTAAAAGGCCAAGCCCTAGCTGATTTCTTAGCAGCTCATCCTGTGCCTGAAACATCTAAACTCTATGATGAGATTCCAGACGAAACATTGGAATCAAATATGATCTCAGAAGAATTTTCTACTTGGCAATTATTCTTCGACGGAGCTTCTAGAATTGGACCTAGAGGCACTCTTATTGCTGGAGTAGGAATTGTTCTTGTGTCACCAGATGGATTAGATATTCAGAGAGCTTATTCCTTAGATGAGTCATGCTCCAACAATGTAGCAGAATATAATGCTTTGCTCATTGGACTCCAATTAGCCAAAAAACTAGATATTGAATACCTCGAAGTATATAGCGATTCTAAGCTGATTGTTAATCAGGTTAGAGGCATATATGAAGTTTGACATCAAGATCTGGTACCATACAATGAAGTAGTAATCAGAATAGCTTCTTCATTCAAAGGGTTCTTCATCGAACATGTATGTTGAGCATGTAATACAGAAGCTGATGTATTAGCTAATCTAGCTGCGGTATTGGCAGTTCCAGTCAAAAGAAAACAAATGGTTGTTATCTCTAATAGAGAACTATTTTGTATTGAGAACAACCATAATATTGAATTTAGTAATTCAATTGAAGTCAATATCATTAGCGAGGACTGGAGAGCACCTTTCATCGATTTTGCAGTACATGATATATTGCCAAAAGATCCTAAGGAAGCTACAAGTATTCGTCGCCGATCACTTCGATTCTATTATAATCAAACTACCAAAACTCTCTTTCGAAGAACTTTTGATAGGTTACTCTTGAGATGTCTTGCTGGTGATGAAGCAAAGCAGGTGTTACGTGAAGCTCATGATGGCGTTTGTGGAGCACATCAGCCTGGTCCTAAATTACAAGATCGTATTCAACGTATGGGCTATTACTGGCCCTCTATAGTATTAGATGCCATTGACTATGCAAGGAAATGCCCAGCATGTTAGATTCATGCGAACTTCATTCACCAACTGTCGGAATTTCTTCACCCGACTACTGCCTTTTGGCCCTTCGAAGCTTGGGGCATGGATATAATTGGTCCTATTAATCTTCCTTCATCTAAAGGACATAGGTTCATCGTGGCTGTAACCGATTATTTCTCTGAATGGGCTGAAGCTATACCTTTAGCTGAAGTAAAGACTAGTAGTGTCATCAACTTCATCAAATATCATGTGATATATAGATTTGGTGAACCTCATCGAATTATCCATGATAATGGGCTACAATTTGTCAGCCAGAAATTTAATAGGTTCTGTAATGACAACAGAATCAATAATGTTGCTTCTACGGCCTATAATCCTGCAACTAACGGATTAGATGAAGCATTCAATAAAACTATTATTAAACTCCTTAAAAAGTTTTTTCTATTAACAAATGCAATTGGAATGAGAAAATTGGAGAATGTCTAGGGCTTATCGTACTACAGTCCGTAATCCCACAGGTTGCACACCTTTTTCTCTGGTATATGGGTGTGAAGCTGTTTTACCTCTAAAATTCAAATTCTATTCTTGAGAATTGCCATAGCTAATAAACTTACCACAGATAATAATGATCGTCTCCAGCTTCAAAAATTGGAGGCGCTCGATGAAAAAAGGTTGCTGGCTCAACAACATATTGAACTTTATCAAGCCCGGATTTCAAAAGCTTTCAATCACAAAGTCAAAGTACGAACATTTCAAGAAGGCGAGCTAGTTCTAACGGTCACACATCCTATGACTATGACCCACATGAGCAAAGGCAAGTTCGATGCGAAATAGGAAGGTCCGTATGTAGTAAATAAGGTTTTCTCAAGTAGAGCCTATCAACTAACAGACATGGACGGCAGAGTCGCTATGATGCCTATCAATGGCAAATTTCTCAAGAAATATTATGTATAAAAGCAAAATGTACTTCATTTCAGAGAAATAATGTAAATAAAGTTCATTATATTCAAAAAAATAGAAAAGAGTTACATAAATATTAAGGGCGGGGACGAGGACCCGATCCTTCTTGATTAAATACATGATTGGCCAGTAGTTCAAACATTTTGTTGTCTGAACATACTAGCAACTCACAAGCAGCCACCCTTACTGCTTTTTCTTCGACAAGCCTTCCCAGGCTCTACCATCCTGGCAATCAAGTCCTGCTCTGGTGCAAGAACAGTCAAGCCTTCTCCCACTTCTTTCTGAGGAGGTACCGGAGGCTTAGCAGGAGGTGTCTCAGTTGTTCCTTCAATCTTCGGAGTAAGCAAATCTTTGGAAGACATTTTGAACAGAAAGAAAAGAAATTGACGATATTTACGAAAGTTTTGCTCTATTTATAGACAATAATCGGCTTCGAAAACCGATGTGACTTTTTGAAAGAAGTCCAACCGTTCATTCATTTATAAATGTTCATTCATTCATTATCTTCCTCGAGAATCGAGATGACTGTTCATTCAGCGTCATTCCCTCAAAAACTGAAATGACTGTTCGTTCATTCACTTTCTTTGACTTGTCATTCATTCATCCAGTAATCTTGGCATTTATTGTCTTTTATTTACTTTATTGTAAATAACATGAATTCACGTCCCCTATACCTCTGAATTTCGATTATCTACATCAACAACTTGTTACGTCCTATTACCTCTGATAAAGTTGTCTATTGAAATAACAGTATTTCAAAATGCTATATTCTGCCACGTCCACATTACCTCTGAGCAGATATAATAAATATTGTTATTTTCTAAATCAAGAAATATATCATGTCCAATACCTCTAAATATATTTTCTATTCTATTACTTATATCTGTAAATAAGATATGCAACAAGTAATGGAACCACATAAAAAGTTTTTTCATTTTATTTCTAATTTCAAAAAGAAATACATTATAATAAAAAAAAGGCAACAAGTTTTGCTTATTCTACTCTGAAGGATAGGTAATAAGTTTTGCAATTTGCTTCTTCAAAACTTGAACTCTTTTATCACGAGAATCTAGCACTCTCTGCCTGGCTTCAACTCTTCCTGATTCAGGATCGAAAGGTTGTAGAGCAGCAGTTCAACATGTTAGTTCTTCATTCTAAAGACGTTCAAATTCTTTCTTCTGATCCTTCAGAGCCTCCATTTGATCAACAGTAGATTGGTGCAATTGATTTTCTTTTTTTACATTCTGCTTGACAGTCTGGAGTTCTGCTTGAAGCTCGGCAATTTTAGCCTCCAACTCAGCAGCCTTTTTCTCTTCCTCTGCAGCTTTAGTCTTGTGACTCTCAGCAGACATAGCTGCATCAGCAATTTGGATATATAATTCGGAGGATTGTCTAGTGAAAGCCAGCAAAAATGCCTCAAAATTGGTTTACTAGTTTCTGCCTCTCGGGCCATAGCCTCATATTCAGTGTTTATTAATTGTTCTATATCTCCTCTTTTAAGCTCTTTATAAGCTTTAATTGAGCTCTCCAGTTCATCAAAAATGTGCTCCAAAAATGTAGCCTGGGCCTCGTCTCCTTGGCTTCGGATACCTCCAATCTAAAATGTAGAGGGAGTTCTAATAGTACTGAAAGGGACATCCTCTCTTTCCATCACTCTATAAACTAGGGCTCCAGAGACGTAAAGAAGACTCTCGTGAAGGAAGCCACCACAAACTTGCTAGTTGCCATGGCTCCTGGAGTGGCTACTATGTCTGCTGGAGTCTTCACAGTTTTAGTTGGTGGAGGCACTTCATCTTGAGCACTAATATGTGAAGAGCTTCCCTCCCCTGCTACAGTTCCTGCAGGTTCTTCTGTAAATTACATATGTCAGTTACGTTAATAATATATAATGATTGAAGGCATTTCGACAAATCGATCATGCTTAAAAATTTACCTAAGCTGGGTATATCATGAGGAGTCTCAAGAGGTCTCACTGTCTCTGACTGAAGATTCGACAGGGTTTTTGCAGACATAGTAGCCTGACTACTCCCTGCTCCCGATTCAGTCTGAGGTGGCAGAATCATTAGAGTTTTATTTACTAATTCTGCTGCCACCCTAGACCTCTCAGATTTCTCAGTAATTGTGGGTTCATCGACCTCAGGAGGATTGATCTGTTCGTCATCGATGACCTCATTCTCTTTATCTTCAGCAGTTGAAGGATTTTCATCAGCCGAGAGTTTTTGAGATGATGGTGTATTCACTAAAGTTTGTTTTTCTTTAGTGATATTATTCCAATCATCATCATATGTTCCATCACCAAAGTCACAGTCAGCCAAGGCTTCAATCATCACCTCTTCTGAATGAGTAGACTCTTGAGCTTTCGGAGTATCTTGTAGAGGTAAATCCTGCTTTGGAGAGGAGGCTTCCGGACTCATGGGAGTTGGAGATGGAATTGTTATCCCCGCAGCAGCAAGTATATTTGCAGGAACATTTACCATCACATTTTCTAATCTTAAAGCTCCTACAGTGGAAGTGGAAGGCTGGACATCTGCTGAAGTAACCAATGCAAAGAAAGAGATCAGTTTATATACATCTTTGACAAAATATTAATATATTAGAGTATATCACAATTTTGATATTACGTTCTTGAGATGGTATATCTTCAGTGGTTACCAACTTCCGCCTGACCTCTCTGTGAGATGATGTGACTGGCTCTATAACAGTTCCAGTGCGATCAATCTCCGGATCGATCAAAGAAGTGGATGTGCCTCCTTCTATAATTCCTTTCTGCTTCTGAATAGAAGAAGGGGTAATGTCCTTCTCTCTAGAGGAAGAACTAAGGAGCATTTGTTTTGACTGAGAACGAGTTGTTCTCATGGTCGTTGGCTCATTGATAACTAGTGTTGTCCTTCTTTTCTCTGGAGCCCTTGGAGAGTCGGGTCTATTTTCTTGCTGAGGAGGTGCTGTCGTCTCTTTAGTCTTTCTTTTCTTCAAACCCTTAATAGGGGATTTCTCTTTCCGTACCTTTATAGATACATCCAGAGGATCTTGGACTTGATCACCATAGTTTATTAAAATTGATGCCTCCATTGGTGCATCCACAGGATCGTTGTCTTCTGTATCCCGAAAAGAGTGAAGAGTATGTTTCCCTTGTTTGGATCTCTTTTCAGTTGCGAAGCTGTGTGCAGGATGGAAGTTTTCAGCAAATGTGTTTGCTGAAGTATAGAAGTTTGCGTATGTATATAACAGACGCGGGCCTTGTGGAAGATTGTAGGGCATAGAAAACATAGCTTTTGTGCCCCGGGCGTTGTAATAACTCCACGCCCTAGCCCCATCGATAATGTAACCCTTGGCCTGTAGGAACGTGGTGACGTTACCTACATGAAGTTGGTCATATCCGAACTGCCGTGCAAATCTACTCGGCAAGTACGGTTCCAGATAACACTCTTCTTCGAATATGTAAACCAGATGGAAGGGACGGATCGCCTGCAGCCACGAAAAGATGGGTTGGCTTAAACGGAGATATTCTGCAGTTAAGTCCATCATCTGTAGAGGCATAGCTTCATTTTCATGAGGAGGCCCAACGTACTGAAAACTCCATCCTGATCCTCGGTTCAAAGCAAATCTACACTCTGAAAGAGCAGTATATTGCCAATGAGCATTGGAGAAGCATCTGATGAAGTCTCCATCAACAGCTCCCATCTCAGGGTTCATCATGCAAGAATGGTGGAGCAATAACCATCCAAACAGGTAAGTGTATGGCATTTCAGTACGAAGGAAATCCTACCTCGATGCTTTGTCATTCAGCATGGTCTGGACAAAAGAACGCAGTCCTGCGTTCAAACGGCAAGTCATGGCCGATAAAAGATCCATCTTGTATCCGAAGATAAGACGTGTTGTAGCAAACAAGATGCCTCTATGGAATCGGTTGACTGCAATGGCTCCGGAGACTATAAAGCATCGTAGCCATAAAGATAGAAAACCCGCTAACTGGGCTTCTTGAGACATAGGTCTGTAACCCTGTCTAAGGTAACTCTGGAGAGTGTCGCCGACCTTGAATGGAGGTAAATCCTCATCCAGTGTGACATCTTCGTGATCATGTTGCTCCATCAAATATTGCATGTCGCTCCTATCAAAGGGTTCAAACAAACGAGGAGCACAGGCTTGACTTTTCAGTGGCTTGTCTTCTCATGCATAACCCAAGAAAAGATAGGGCATCCACTTGGTGGTGTAACAGTCCCTGCGGTTGCGCTTTTGTAATAGAGCGAGCAGATCTTAAAATGACACAGTAGTTCTTGGAAAACTGCGATCATTTGAGGGTTCTCCTCTGCCATGGCATCCAATTCATCGTTGGTAGGTACATACTCTTCATAAGGGCGGGAGAGATACTTCATCTCATGAAGAGCAAACCCCATTTCTCCATGGGGAGTCATGTAAGTCCCAGTACTTTTATTGTACCTTTCTACCAAAGCCAAGATCATGTAAGAGTTCGGGCGAATGCCATATACCGTAGTACAGATGGCATTGTAGAGACCCAAATTGAGGAGCTTGTCTTTGAATTCCTCCAAAATCCAGATACACAAACTGCTCCATCGCTTCATGTCTGGCTTAACCAAACCCGTCATACGCATACCATGGTCTACATATCTTCCTTCGACTTTTACAAAAGTATTGGCAAAGATAGGTATTCTGACCGGGAGAAGCAGGAAAGAATCCTCGGGAGGGATGCAGCTTGGCCTCAAACCTCTTAAATGTGTACTGTACTTTTCAGAGGTACTATAAAAAAGGTCCATGTTCTTTGGACCTAGTTTGTAACAAATCCTGCCGACTCTCGTCTGCTGAATAGGAGTCAGATCCTAAGACATCCTTCTGGGATAACTAGCAAAAGCGTATTGGGATAATGCCATAGATCTTGATATCTTTGTGAGATATATGACTTT
Source organism: Iris pallida (assembly GCA_029216955.1). Taxonomy (NCBI): domain Eukaryota; kingdom Viridiplantae; phylum Streptophyta; class Magnoliopsida; order Asparagales; family Iridaceae; genus Iris; species Iris pallida. The sequence goes on along the minus strand of JANAVB010030217.1, from coordinate 5,534,188 downwards.
GTCCTCCTTTGTGAATATTCTCTGCTCTTTTCTGGTTTTAGGCTGGGAGGTCTTTTGATAGCATCTCCAAACAGAAAGGCAGGTTTCTTATGGACCACAGTGTCCAGACTTTCAAGAGGCTCTCCATTCATTAAGTTCAACAGAGTCTGGTTCTCTTGAGCCATAAGAAGAGTTCTTTGTACTTCAGGACCTTCGTACTGAGGGAATTTGACATGAGACAAATTCTTCCTGTACTCCGGGACATTGAATGCTGAAGCAAACCTTTCAGTATTAGGGTCTTCCCTATGATCAACTGCAAAAAAATACATGAACAAGAAAGTTAGAGGCAACAAGAATGTGCAAACTTTATAAAGAGTAAAAAACAAATTAACTTGAGCAAACTATTATGTTGCAAAAGCATCTTAGGTTGCTCCAACAGTTGAGTTGCGCCACATCCTAAGTTGCGCAACATCTTAGGTTGCGTAGCAATCGAGTTGTGCCACATCCTGAGTTGTGCGACAACTTGAGTTGCGCCACATATTGTGCACCACATCTCAGGGTACACCACATACCGGATTGCGCCTCAAAACTTAGTTATGCAATATTTTTGATTGCATAAAAAACTAAGCTGCACAACAGCATGCGCAACACAGTTCGTAAGAACGAACAGTGCTCGAATAAAGCAACCACACCCTAAGAAGGGGTGGCGCAAAGTTCGTGAAGCGCCACACTCTAAAAAGAGGGGCACAAGTCGATAGAAAGATCATATATGCTTCAGTGATCGTCCTTAATCACCTTCCAGTACTGGGTTGGCCATCTCTCATCGAGAGGAGGGCGGCGTATACTGTAGTGCGTGAGCTGACGGAGCATGAGTCGATGGGGCAGCATCGCCTTTCCCTTTGTTGGCAACGGTCTTCTTGGGGGCCGTGATGTCGAGAGAATAGTCGAAGAAGAGAGTCACAAAGATTTCAAGAAGATTAAGAGTAAACGTAAAGAGTTACAGTCGGCTAATGACGGGCTATTTATAGCCTAAAAGACAGAATCTTAACAGTCGCCATAAGTTTCACACAGAAAATTGTAACTGTTTATAACAGATTGCGCGAGATAGGCGCAACTTGACTCAGTCAAATACATGATTCAAAGTATTTTAAAGTTTTAAAAAATTTCAAAATTTGAAAACTTTGAAGGGGGTCTTGTAGAGCCGAAAAATCAAGTTGCGCCATGCTTTTACTACCCAGCAATCAAGTTACGCCCCAAAAATCAAGTTGCGCCACTGTTTTGAAGCTTAAAAGATTAAACTGTGCCATAGATTAGGTTGCGCCTGACAACAGACTGCGTCCAAATTATATTGCGCCATGCCTACGTGGCGTCTGACATTAATAGCCATCATTGCCTGACAGCACTGACAGTTGACAGTAAAATAAACGAAGAAAATCTCTTCGAATCTTTCAAAGCGTGTCGCTCGAGACAATTTTGACAGCTGTCCTGTACACCCCACTGAGTTGCATCTAGGTGTAATCTGAACAACCTCTTCTCATATATTCAAAATCTGCCACGTGCCTGTGCACTGAGTTGCGCCTAGGCGCAACCCAATCAGGCATAATTTGACTTATTAACTGAAGCTCGCGCAACCTGATAAAGTTGAGAGAACTTTCATTCTAAAGCAGGATGACGTAGCGCACATGCTACTAATCTCTCAAAATATGTCCACTACTCTGTACACGACCATGTGCATCTCAATCACATGAGGCCATGCGTCTAAATACAGTTAGTACACGATTGAGTAACTGAATGAAAGTTGGCACAACACAATGTGGCACAGTCCAGCCTCGCGCACATCAGAATAACTGCTAAAACAGTTATTTCCAGAACTCTATAAATAGAGTTTCCAATCATTGTTGAAGTATCACAGAGATCAGGAACTCTTACAAAATTCCTGCTGCATTATCCAGAGGCTCTAGTCTTCAAGTTCACATAGTCCAAGGGATAAAGTGATCGTCTTCTGATCAGATTCCTACAGTTGTACTTCCCTAAAAATTATTATACTTTTGTACTCTTTTTTTAGTTTGTAATCAAACTTTTATTTTTGCAAACAGGAACAATTACACTATGATGTCTACGATGTCTAAATAGCAATAAAATACAGCACTATCTACGATGTCTATATTGCATGAAATAAAATACTGTCTACAATGTCTACGATGTCTAAATAGCAATAAAATAAATCATTGTCTATGATGTCTACATTGCATAAAATAAAATACTGTCTACGATGTCTACAATGTCTACGGTCAGACTACACAGCTACTTGGTACTTCCCCTTTCTGATACTACAGGTAAGAACATAATAAGATTTGAAAGAAAGACAAGATGTGGTATCCATGTGACGAGCATGTCAAGAATTAAATATAAAATGACTAACAATGAACTATAGTAATTAACAATATTGAAAACAAACAAAAAATGTACTCATCTGGGGTCCTCTGTTGGTGAAACCGATAATATCAACCACTCAGTATGCCACACAAAATCAAACTCGTGTAACTGTCTCCAGATGCTAAAATAGACATCACCAATACATTTGATATAAAAGAAATATCTAAGAACGCCTCTCCAAAAGTCCAATTCTGGATATAGGGGTAAAATTATAATTTTGGAGCAAAACGATATCCGCCGTTGGACCCGTTATGCATCAAAAAGTGTGCCTAAAGCCAACAAAATATATGTCTACGTGTCCGGTTATATCCAAAGTCGAATTTTGGTGGTCCATGCACAATTTTGCCTATTGGATCAGGTCGCGGGCCTGCCAAAATAGCGTTCCGGTCGACCTTCACAGAATCGGACAAAACTTGCCACACAGGACCAGAAAAATGATACGGTCCTGATGGTGCAAGTTTCTTCTTGAGATGACGAGTGTGCACAAAGTAATTGGCTAAATTGGAAAATCATCGATACGGTAAAATTTGACGGATACGCATCGAATTCGATGCGCACACGCGACCAATTCGACTTCTGTCAAGTCCCACACGTGCACGAAGTCCATATGCACCTTTCGATGCAAGTGGTTCGTGATCAAGTCGCCCAGATTGTCGGGACGGACTCCGTATCGGGGTTTTTCTATATTTTAAAAACAACTTTTTCTCTAATTTGGAACTGATTTAAAATAAAATATAATATACCAAAATAAAAACTAAAAATAGGGCCTTGTAGTCGTATAAGTTGTCTTCGAGTCTGTTCAAGTGGATTTCGAAATCGGTCTCTGCTTTGATAGTAATCGGACCTCAAAGTAGGGCCAATGAGACAGTTTTTAATGTCCAGAAATCGAGTTTTTCTCGATTTTAGAACTCGATTCGCGATGTGTACATGTAAAATTAATAAATTCTACAAGATGGGTTTCAGAGATGTATAGGTTAAGAACACACCTGCACAAATGGTTCGTGAAACGATGAATCGAAGAGGCCGGAATCCTGATGCTAACATGCTGTGTTACTTGCTGCTGCTGCTACTATGGCTGTGTTTTCGGCAGGTTGTGGCCGGCCGTTGGCCGTGCACGACGGCGCCAGGGCTGGGGGACAGGGTCGCCAAGGTTGTCGCGGGGTAGGGTTAGGGTTTTTGGCTAGGGTTTTAAAAATCCCCCTTTATTTCTTCATTGTTATAAAGGGGTCGGGGGGTTGCTCAAAAGGTCTGGTTTGGGCTCGGGAACACTGTTCCCATAAGAGAATAGTGTCAATAGGTTACCCCTTTTTTCTATTTTTCTAAAGCTTATATATATATATATGTCATCGGCCATGCGGAATCGCCTCTTCCCGCTTCGGCCTTCATGCTGCCCAGCTGCCCCCTCTCCTCGGGTGTCGTGTCGGGGCACGTGCAGAACACTAGTTTCAAGGACCACATGTCCTCTACTCTAACTTGTCCCCCAGGTCCCTCGGCCTGCGTGCGAGCGGTCGGATCAGGTTGTCAGCTGTCCTGGCACGGTCAACGCTCCACGGCTCTTCCTTGTCTGAACGAGGCCCACGTGGGCAGGCCCATCCACTTTGGCCTCTGGGCCCTGGCAGCGGGTTGCGCTATTCCTCCCGAACGCACATTGGCTAATGGTTCGAACTGCACACAATCCAGTGCGTCGGGTATCGCTTCGGGGCTCGTGTCGAGCGCTGGGTCAGGGGACCTCCTTGTTTCTGCTATCACCTTCCCCCAAGGCACCTCGGCCCTGCCCCCAAGGCTCCTTGATTCTGCTAACCAGCTGTCCTGGCACGGTCTACGTGGGCGCGCCTCCTCTGCCCCCGCTTGTCCTGGTATGGCCCACGTGGGCAGGACCGCTCCTTTGTGCCCCTTGGCGCAGACAGCGGGCTGCGCCCTACTTCCTGTACGGTATTTGGCACCTGGGGAGTGCTGCGCACAATCCAGAGCAGCGGGTTGCACGTCCTCCCCTCTGTGCTCGCTTGCATCTGGACTTAGCAGTGCGCCTTGTTGGTCCATTCCATGGTCACACCCGATTTTAATAATCGACATGCACTTAAGTCAATACACAAAATATACAAACTGATGCTAATCATTTCAGGGTATATGAAATCACTATCAACGAGCGTCGTACTGCATCATCAAGCATATATCATCAATCTGAAGATTACTTTCAATGGGATTCAGTTTGAGTTATTTTTTAATTTATTCTGTATTTTATCTTTATTGAGTCTAGGACTTAAATTGTAAGATCGACTAGGTAATACTGGCTTAGGTTAATCTCAGTCCAAATTTCTAAAAAGCCTACATATTCCCATTTTATCTTTACAAAATGTTCAAAATTATTTTTGCAAACAATTTTTGACAAATATTTCGAAATTCCCCTTAACAGAACTCAAAACCGAGTTCGGTCCGAGTTCGGAATTCAAATGTCAGTTGCCTCCAAATCTGCATGCAACATATATCTGCAAAATATTTGCATCAGAACTCTGCCCGTGTTTGGTCCCAAAAAATACCTATAAATAGGAAAGAGTTTTTCATTTCAAATCACTCATTCATTCTTCATATTCTCTTTTCTACTCAATAAGTGTTTTCAATCGTTCTAAAGATTTCAAATCACACCTATACTCCTCTTAGCCAAAAGCCAGTAATATCTACGTTGATCTAGAGTCTTTTGGTGTTCAAGAGTTGTAAAGAGGTTGTTCCAAGTACAGCAACTATTTTTGTTGTGGAGCCGGTCGTGCGCTCGTCACCAAGCACGGTGTTGTGAAGTTGGTCGTGCACTTGTCACCAAGCACGGTATTATAAGAGACTGCAAGCTCTCAATTAGCTTGTGCTTTAGTGGATTAACATCGAACAAGAGTACTCGAGACTGGATTAGTCCTCTCAGAGGGATACCAGTATATATCGCTGTGTCACTGAGTTTGATCTCTCTATCTCTTGCTATATTTATTTACTGTCTCTTATTTACTGCCATAGTTATAACTTCAAATTTTAAATTAGTGATTATTTTTCGCTGCACAAACATACACTCTATTCACCCCCACTCTAGAGATGCTCAACGGTCCTATAATTGGTATCAGAGCAGGCTATATTCTAATATAACAAACCTCAGAGAGTATATATGGCAGCCGTGAAATCAATATTAAACGGTGAAGGGCAATCCACAAATAGACCCCCACTATTTGATGGTACAAACTATACCTATTGGAAAACACGGATGACTTTCTTCTTAAAGTCTCTTGACTTTGATCTTTGGTCTATAGTGATTGACGGTTATAAGAAACTGGCACCTACAGTGGTTGACGGCCAGCTTGTAGACAAGCCTCATGATAAATATACTGAAGCTGAAAAAGCTAAGGCTAGTCTAGATGCTCGTGCCATCAATGCATTGTTCTGTACAATTGACAAAACGGAGTTCAACAGAGTTTCAACCTGTAAAACATCTCATAAAATTTGGAAACTTCTTGAGGTAACTCATGAAGGTACTTCCCAAGTGAAGGAATCCAAAATTAGTAGACTAACACAAGAATATGAATCTTTCAAGATAAAACTCGGTGAGTCAATTACACAGATGTTCACACATTTTCTTGATATAACTAATCCTTTGCAATCTCTTGGTAAGGATTACAGCAATCATGAGAAGATCAGAAAAGTGCTGCGGGCTCTAACCAAGAACTAGAACCCGAAGGCTACAATAATCATTGAAGGAAACGATCTCACCACTATGTCCTTGGAATCACTGATGGGCAAGCTCATGACCCATGAGCTTGATCTGCAAGAATTTGAAGAAGCAACTCCAAAAGAAAAATCTATTGCCTTCAAAGCTCGAGCAAGAAAATCAACATGCAATGATTCTGATGAAGAATCATCAAATGGTGATGAACAAGCCCTTCTAGTGAAGAACTTCAGGAAATTCCTAAAGTTTGAGAAATCGAATAGAAGGAAGAGAGATATCCAAGAAAGCAATGAAGATAAAACTATTTGCTTTCGATGCAAGAAGACAGGGCACATGAAGAAGAACTGCCCAACTTCAAAGAAAAGCAGTCCATATGACAGATCAAGATCAAGCAGAAAAGCAACAACCAGTCGAAAGTATGCCAACACAAGCATCTGGCATGAAAGTGATGCCAGTGATACAGAGGAAGAAGACAGACCCTACGGAAATGCCAATGTCTGTCTTATGGCATTTGATAAGGTATCCTCAAACCCTCTATATGATGATTTTACTTTCGATGAATTAGAAAATGCCTTTAGAAAATTACTTGAAGATCACATAACTGTGCTTGACAAGTATAAGCAATCTTGAAAAAAGATTAAGGCATACACAACTGAGATAGCTAGGCTGTCCAATCTTATTGAAGATATTAAAGAGACGTCTACTACCGGTAACACGGAAGAGATAGCCAAACTCAAGGTAGACTATCATGAGGCTATCCTCAAGATTGAAAAGAAAGAAAGAGACTATGTTAAGATACAAGAATTATATGACATAGAGAAGAAGAAGCACTTAGTCACAGTACAAAGACTCTCAGATATGACTGCTAGATATGAAGAGTCTGTTGCGATTTCTAAAAAGTTAGAAATCAAGTTAGGCAAACAAGCAATACCTGTGACACAGCCTACGTTTAGTCCTAATGCTAAGCATATACCTAAGAGGACTAAAAATAAGAAATCACAGAAGAAACACGACTATCATCATGCTTTTACTTATAAGTTCTCCAAGAAACCAAACAAGCATGTCAATACAGTTTCAACCACTATTGTTTCTAAACGAACTTACACTTATTGTGGTACACATGGACACATATCACAGTATTGCTTAGCAAGGAAACTTGTTGACAATCACACTTTATTCTGGAGACCTAAAACTAATCATAATGGACCCTTCAGTAAATGGGTACCAAAGGATTTATCTATTTGTTTTGTAGATGGACCCTCAACCCTCTCATGCTAAAAGCAAATGGATCCTCGATAGAGGATGTTCGCGGCACATGACAGGTGATGCATCTTTGTTCGCTACGCTATCGATGAAGAAAGAAGGATACGTCTCCTTCGAAAATAACTTGAGAGGTGATATTATTGGTAATGGCACTGTCGGTATTTCTCCTTATCCAGTAATAAAGGATGTTTGTCTAGTCACAGAATTGAAACATAACCTACTAAGCATAAGTCATTTGGCTGATAATGGTTATGGTATTAATTTTGTAAAAGACAAATGTACAATATATGATATGTCGTCTGGTGATCCCGTATATAAAGGGATTAGAGAAGACAATATTTATGTTTTCTTTTTGGAGAGTACTAATAATGCAGGTAGATGCCTAGTAGCTCATCTAGATGAAAGCTGGCTATAGCACATGAGACTAGGACATACAAATATGGATACTATCTCACGACACAGTACTAAGAAGTTGGTGAAAGGACTCCCCGAGATTCCATTCAAGAGAGATATGGTATGTGCTGACTATGAAAAGAACAAAGCACATAGGTCTACATTTAAATCCATCAATGCTGTAAGTACTTCTAGACCTTTGCAGTTGATTCATATGGATTTATTTGATCCTAGTAGAGTCGCCAGTCTTGTCGGTTAGCTCTATGCTTTTGTTATTGTCGATGATTTCTCTCGATATACTTGGGTTTACTTTTTATCAAACAAAAGTGATACTATTTTTGAATTTCAGATATTATACAAAAAGGTACAAAACGAAAAAGGCTTCATGATTACTCGTATCCGAAGTGATCATGGTGGCGAATTCGTAAATTCTTATTTCAAAAAGTTTTGTGATGATAGTGGATATTACCACAAATTTTCTTGTCCTAGAACTCTCCAACAGAATGGTGTTGTGGAGTGGAAGAACCGTACTATAAATGAAATGGCTAGAGTCATGTTGAATCAGCATAATCTTCCTAAGTATTTTTGGGCAGAAGTTGTTAGTACAGCCTGTCATATTTTAAACAGGGTGTTAATTCGACCTATCTCGAAGAAAACACCATATGAACTTTGGTTTGGAACGATTCCAAATATTTTTTTATTTTAAAGTTTTTGGATGTTGCTATTGTATCCTGAACACCAAGGATAACTTGGGAAAGTTCGACTCTAAAGCAGATGAAGGGATATTTCTCGGATATGCTGCTAAGAGTAAGGGATATAGGATTTTTAATAAAAGATCTATGATTGTTGAAGAATCAATTAACATTACTTTTGATGAGCTAAATAGTCATAGATCTAGCGACAGTGATGATGAAAATGCACATGCAAAAACTGAGAAGAGTCCTGTGGAAGATCTGACTTAAAAGTTTGATTCACTAAAATTCTTGCCAGATCATCCAGAGACACTCATCATAGGTGATGTATCAAAAGGTGTAAGTACACGCTCCTCTCTTAGGGATTCTGAAATAGCAGCAAATGTAGCTTTATTTCTCAAATAGAACCTAAGAACATAGAAGATGCTTTTTCTGATGAGTTTTGGATTGATGCCATGCAAGAGGAACTAAATCAATTTGAGAGAAACTAAGTTTCGGAACTTGTTCCTATAATTGGTACCAAATGGGTGTTCCGAAATAAACTTAGTGAAGATGGACAAGTTCTACGCAACAAAGTACGTCTAGTGGCACAAGGTTATAATCATGAAGAAGGGATTGATTATGATGAGACTTATGCTCCTGTTGCTAGACTAGAAGCCATCCGCATGTTTTGTGCATTTGCATGTTTTAATGACTTTAAATTATTTCAAATGGACGTGAAAAGTGCATTTTTGAACGGATTTTTAAAAGAGGAAGTTTTTGTGAAAGAACCCCCTGGTTTTAAAGATTTTCAAAAACCTGATCATGTCTTCAAGCTTAAGAAAGCACTCTATGGACTCAAACAGGCACCTCGTGCTTGGTATGAATGCCTAAGTGCCTTCTTACTTGATAATAGTTTTTCAAAGGGAAGAGTTGATACAACTTTGTTTATCAAATCTTTAAATGATGACATTCTCCTTGTGCAAATATATGTAGATGACATTATATTCGGTTCTACTAATGAAAAATTTTGTCAAGATTTTGCTAACAGTAAGCAGAGTGAATTTGAGATGAGTATGATGGGAGAGCTAAATTTCTTCCTAGGACTTCAGATCAAACAGCACTCAAAGGGAACATTCATCAACCAAGCTAAGTACACGAAGGACATACTGAAGAAGTACGACTTCGAAAACGTAAAGCCAATCGGGACTCCAATGCTACATCCACAAAGCTTGATTCTGATGAAAGTGGCAAACATGTCGACCAACGTAAGTATCGAGGTATGATTGGTACTTTATTTTATTTAACTGCTAGTCGTCCTAATATTATATTCAGTGTTTTGTATCTGTGCACGTTATCAGGCAAATCCTAAGGAATCACATCTAAATGCCGTTAAGCGTATCTTTCGATACCTTAAAGGAACTTCTACAGTCGGCTTATAGTATCCTAAAACCAAATCTTTTGACCTGATAGGTTACTCGGATGCGGATTTTGCAGGATGCAAAGTAGACCGTAAAAGTACCAGCGGTACGTGTTATTTCCTAAGAAAGGCCTTAGTCTTTTGGTTTAGCAAGAAGCAAAATTCCGTAGCATTGTCAACTACTGAGGCTGAGTATATCGTCGCAGGTCGTTGCTGTGCTCAAATTTTATGGATGAAGCAAACCTTAGAAGAATATAATATGTACTACACTAAGATTCCTATTTATTGTGACAACACTAGCACCATTAATCTGACTAAGAACCCTATTTGTCACTCACGCACAAAATACATTGAGATACATCATCACTTTTTACGTGATCGTCAACAACACGGGGATATCTGCTTAGCGTTCATTGACACAGATCATAAACTAGCAGATATTGTCACAAAACCATTGGCTGAAGATCGTTTTAACATAATAAGGCGAGAGCTCGGTATACTTGAATTTTTAGATTCATAATGTAGTATGGTAATTAAATTTGATTTTATGACTTGAAACTTTAAAATTTATTTAACGAAAATTATTTTGGTTACAAGCCTAAAAAGGGTCTGTCTGTCACCACGACTACGGTCGAAGCGAATCGGTACTTAAGAGTTCCCCGGTGAACCTCCGTTAGCTGGGACAGTACCCCTACAGCTAACCCAAAAATAATACACATCATTAAATATAGGAGTCAAAAGTCATAAAGTTAAAATTCAAATACCAAAACAGCATTTATTACCTCAAAAATACAAGTAGCCGAACTCGGACCGAACTCTAACCGAGTTCGGGCCGAATTCAGGCCGAGTTCGGTCGGCACTATTTTAACTTCCAGAATCGAACAGCCGGCCCTAGACCCTATTTAAACCCTTCTTCTCCATATTATTTTTACTCAACAAATCGAGAAAACTTCTTCTTCCTCCCAAACACTCCTTCCTACTTCTTTACAATATTTCTAGGAGATCCGGTGGGCTACTCGACTTCGTTCTCTTCCTCCTCTTTCAAGGTACTTTTATTTTATTTCTTTTTCATCCATGGCTCCCAAACGTCAGAGGAGATCGGTTGATCCTTCACAAGCTGGATCTTCCTCATCTGACTATACTCCATCTAGTCTTTTTAGTCCAGCCAGACCAGTAGGCTCAGATGATTTTGATTCCACTTTATTTTCTGATAAGGAATATTCTGACCTATGGTTTGATTCTTTTTTCGGTCGAAAAATTTGTTATAGAGTTGTTGTTAACTTTACAATTTTTTTTGAGTATGCTCCCATTTTCGACCATCTAGGCTACCGAGACTTTTTTGAAGTAGCTGAAAACATTTTCGATAATACAGTCCGTATGTTTTACTGCAAGCTGCAGGTAAAACCAAAGACAACTACTATTCTTGCGTTGCTGGGCAAGAATTGGAGTTTAGTACCACTGATATCAGCGAATACTTTCATGTTCCTGATGTTGGTGAAGCTCTTGTGGATATTCATCATATCTAATTTCTAGAGGATGTCACCCTTAACTCTTTCAAGGAATTGATTTGTCATCCAAACCCCATTCCTAGAAGAGTATTTTCAAGACATCTAAACCAAAAATTTTATGAACTCCATCGTTTCATTTTCTCTGTTCTCCTTCCAAAGACAGGATCTTTTGTAACGCTCCAGTCCCAAAATACGTAGGACTAGAACGTAATCATGCCAGCTGTATACATACGAAGTATATGGACCCTCGTATATATACATAAGCTGTAAAATGCAGTAACCAAGATACTAAATCTCATCCACAATGATAAATATGATATAAAAGTAACTTTGAATTTGTCATGTACACAATAGTTGGGCGGAGACAAAGTCCACTACCAACCAAATTAAATATGAAAAAATATACAAGGGAAGAATTTAACAAGCGAAAGCAATGGCGAGTCCAAGAGCAATCACCATGAAGGAAGGAATGGCCTTAGCTAGAGCACCTGCAAGAATTCACAAAAACACACACCTGGCGAGATAACCAGGTCCTCAGAGGGACGTAACAAGATACATCAACATGCCATAAAATACTGAATATAAATATGCCACAATCAGAGAAAGTGACAAGACACATTTAAGGTAACCTAACCAAACTAAAGTGAACATGCAGTGAGAACAAACCTTTCGTCGCATGAGCCCTGGCTGTAATGGGATCTAGTATAGTCCCCACTTGGGCACCAGTGACCGAGAGCATGACGTTCAAAAACGACAGTGGCCAACCTGAGAGGCTCATACCCATATCTCCAGTGGAGCTTCCGGGTTATAGGGGAAGTGCAATAGAAGCCCATACGACAATGAAATGTTCTCCCCACCCGATGTACCTATCATGTCGCATCCACGACCATGTAACACTACTAACTGTCAAGTCTTCTAACACACAACTATTGACAGTTAGACCTAACGCACGTCCTGCACGCATCAGTGATCAGCCAACACGCAAGTCCGTAGACTATATGCTACTCATAACTCACACATTTCGTGGCACAACAGTGTCAAAGTCTATGCAATGCACTAAGCTAGAGGTGGTCCCTTAACTCTAGGTCCATATGCAATCAAAGGATAAATAACAAAATACAATTAATATCACTGAGCAGGCAGTAATCAAGAACTAGAAATATATGAACAGTAATATGTAATAAAATGCAACTAATTTATAAACAGTAAATTTGTGGGAAGGTATCTTGCCTGTCATTACGCCTGGTGTACGATAATCTGGAAAGTCCAGCATGGTCCAATAGCCATAGTCATAGTGCAGAGGTCTTTCCCCAATGTTCAAGCGAGAGAGCGAGAGTGAAGAAAAGAATAGGGGTTTTTCCAAGAGGTACGGGAGCGGTGTCCGGCTGGAAAGAGGGGAGGAAGGCGCACTCTCCGGCGACGATGGTCGAGAGAGAGGGCGGCTCACCAGCGGTACTCGGTCCAGAGGAGGCGCGAGTGGAGGAGAGGCGTTCGAAGGGGGTTTTCCGAGAAAGGGGGCGATCGACAAAAAAGAGGACGGTGGAGCGGAGCTCCCGCAGGTGGGGTTCCGCCGCGGTAGTGGCTCCAGTCCTGTGGCGGTGGTTGGCCATGTAGCTCTTGGTTGCAGCGGAGGCGGATGGGAGTTTTCCAACGGCGGTTGTGGCACTGGAGACGGCACGGTGTATCTGCCGGCGCCGGAGGAGGCGGAGAAATCGGAGGGCGCGGCGGACTCCGGCACGGCAGCGGTCCATGCGGTCTGGAGTATCGCCGGGTCGAGGTGAGAGTCTCTCCCCCCTTTGCTCCTTTGATTTTTCGCTGGTGTGTGGTGGTGATGACGACGAAGGTGGTGGTGGTACTGGGAGTTGGTGGTGGTGATGAGGGGGGGATTGTGCCATGGTGGTTTGTATCCTCGTGTCGGGGCTGTCCGACACGACGGAGAGGTGGTCGGGAATCCTGCTGAGAGGATTATAACTGTAATAAAAATATAGTAGAGATGCGTGGAACACAGACACGATGCACCTGTGTTGGAGAAATTTTTAGTTGAGAATTATGGAGGAGTACCTCTCCTTAAATAGGAGGTGGGAATTCCCAGTTGAAATAGGATTAGTATACGTTTTAAACCCCAATAGATATTATCATATTTAAATTAAAATCTAATTTAAACTTTAAATCGTTCAAATCCCAATTCAAATATAAAACCTCAACTCATTTAATTCAAATACCAATGAAATCTTTTCAAATTTCAAATTAGCATATTTAAGCAAATATTAAAATAAAACAAACGTTTAAATATCATTTTCGTAAATATTAAAATATTATATTTATTTAATTTCGAAAATCTAGATAATTAATAAAATGTTAAATTATAAAAATAGCTTTTGTAAATGACAAAATAGATTAATAACTAATTATTACATTTCGCAATCTTTTGGAACTATTTCATATAAACCACAATTCTTTTCAAATCACTACTCGTTTTTAAATGACGACTAAATAACTCCTTTTAGAAACAAATATTTATCACGTATTATTTTGAAAAACTAAATTCTTCTATATATAAAATCTCTAATAAAGTTTTTACAAAATATGTAACTCGCACATATTCGCACTCGGCGAGAAGTTACGAAACGCAAATCTCGCATGCTACAAAAATGTGAGTTAGTATACGACGCGCAAATACGAAGTATATAAAAAGAAATATAATAAAAAAAATCGTAGTAGAAATTTAGGGGTTTTACATCTTTTGACGAGATTACTTTCTTAGAGCTATCTGCTATGTACCATATTCATTTTGGTATTCCTTTCTCTAACCCCAAGACTACGATTGCCTGGATGCTGAACTGCAGAAATGCAGGATGCAACCTGGTGTATCCTATGCACCTGGCCTCTATCTTTCGCAGGTTTGATATTGATCTTCAAACCTGTGCCTACTCCTCCACTCCCATCGAGCTCACCAGATCTCATAGATATCCTTCTCCATCTTATCCTGTTGGAGCTCAGCCTGCTCCAGATGTCGGTGCTGAGGCTCCTCCTCTTGATGCTGCTCCAGCTCCTCCAACCCCTGCTCTGGGATTCGATCCAGGATTCTATCAGAGATTTGATGATTTTGTTGCTCTATCTGTACAACATCATCAAAGCTATCTCGACTCGGAGTTCTACCACATCTACTAGGCTCAGGTATTGCGGAACGGGATTGCTGATCTTCTCTGGAGTCTCTCTTAGGATCCAGCGCATCCAGTCACTATCCTTCCTTACCCAGGCTTCACAGGTCCTAGGTTCGGAGATGAGGAATCTTTTTCTTACTTCGATCCTACTACAGCTTACTTTCCTCCTGATGCTCTTGGCGGTGATGACCCCACTATGTGATACGAACTCAGCTGATGGATAGAGGATAGGATGCTAGATGATGATCTTTTACAATGATGTAGTTTTTATGTCTAAACTTCTTAGTTAGACATATTTAGTACTTTATGATTGTATCTTTGCACTTTTAGTGAGACATTTTTAGTACTTTATTTCAGCACTTTATTTCAGTACTGGTTCTCTCTTTATGCTGTGTTTATGGATCTCTTTAGCTTCAATTTGTCTATTTTTGTTGTAGATTGTTGGCTTCACACATTACGGGGGAGCCAAAGTCATTTTTATATTGACAAAGGGGGAGAAAGAGTACCATACCAAAAATCAAAAATCAAAAACATATAATCCAATTGTTCAGGTACTTTTTATTTTTGTTCTATTTTTTAAGATATATTTTGGTATAGACTCAAGTTTTTTAATTATCAAAATGGTGGAGATTGTTGGCCCATTCCATGGTCACACCCGATTTTAATAATCGACATGCACTTAAGTCAATACACAAAATATACAAACTGCTGCTAATCATTTCAGGGTATATGAAATCAATATCAACGAGCGTCGTACTGCATTATCAAGCATATATATCATCAATCTGAAGATTACTTTCAATGGGATGTAGTTCGAGCCATTTTTTAATTTATTCTGTATTTTATCTTTATTGAGTCTAGGACTTAAATTGTAAGATCGACTAGGTAATACTGGCTTAGGTTAATCTCAGTCCAAATTTCTAAAAAGCCTACCTATTCCCATTTCATCTTTACAAAATATTCAAAATTATTTTTGCAAACAATTTTTGACAAATATTTCGAAATTCCCCTTGACAGAACTCAAAACCGAGTTCGGCCCGAACTCTGCCCGAGTTCGGTCTGTTTGAATTCAAATGTCAGTTGCCTCCAAATCTGCATACAACGTATATATGCAAAATATTTGCATCAGAACTCTGCCAGAGTTCGGTCCCAGAAAACACCTATAAATAGGAGAGAGTTTTTCATTTCAAATCACTCATTCATTCTTCATCTTCTCTTCTCTACTCAATAAGTGTTTTTAGTCGTTCTAAAGCTTTCAAATCACACCTATACTCCTCTTAGCCAAAAGCCAGTAATATCTACGTTGATCTAGAGTCTTTTGGTGTTCAAGAGTTGTAAAGAGATTGTTCCAAGTACAGCAACTATCTTTGTTGTGGAGCCGGTCGTGCGCTCGTCACCAAGCACGGTATTGTAAAGTTGGTCGTGCACTTGTCACCAAGCACGGTATTGTAAGAGACTGCAATCTCTCAATTGGCTTGTGCCTTAGTGGATTAACATCGAGCAAGAGTACTCGAGACTGGATTAGTCCTCTCAGAGGGATACCAGTATACATCGCTGTCTCACTGAGTTTGATCTCTCTATCTCTTGCTACATTTATTTACTGTATCTTATTTACTGTCATATTTATAACTTCAAATTTTAAATTGGTGATTATTTTCTGCTGCACACACACACTCTATTTACCCCCTCTAGAGGTGCTCAACGGTCATACACGCCTTCCAGCGCTTTGTGTGCTCCTGCAGGCCTCCCTTATGTTTCCGCTGCGGGTCCCTCCAAGGACTGTGCGTCGCAATCATCGAGGCTCTCCTGCCCCGGCGCATCCGCTTTCCTCGGAGGCCAGCCGCCCAATCCTCTGTCTTTCCTGACCGGCGCAGCCCTCCATCCCCCTTTCACACCCCAGGCGCCACCTGCCCCTTCCTTTAGCCAGTCGGACTACCCCGGCGACTACTTCCCTCTCATACCTAGCATAGGCCCCTCGAGTGTTGTACTTAGCGGCTCTGTCGCCACCCTCCAACCTACGAGCGGTTCTCATAGGATCCTCTGCAGGGAGCCGGATGGCCACTCTTTGGCGCAACCCACGTGTAGCGCCCCAACCGCTTCTGAAGTGTTAGGGGCCCATGCGGTGGGCCTCTTCCCCTGTTCCTTGGGCTCTCCTGCTCCCCGTCACTCCCATTTCCTCCTTTCTGCCTCACGACTTTTGATGCTGTGTTTGGTTCGGCGACATCCATCCCCTATCCGGCGTCCACTTTTGGCGGAGCTGCCCTCGTGGACCACCCGTTCGCTCTGGCCTCTCCGGGGGTGTCTCCATCCACCGGTGTTCATCCCTCGGGTCGTCCTGGATAGCGCGCCGATCTCGTGACACGCCCCGCAGGTCGCTCCCCTCCCGCCATTCCCGACCTCTCCACCTCAGCGGTCTTTTCTTGTGTTGTGGCACCTCCTAGAGTTACCTCTCACTCGGGCATTCTGTACATGTTGGCCCTCCATCTTGCTCAATCTTACACCGAGGCTCTCCGACCGGATCATAGAAGGCAGCTCCCCACTCCGATGGTTGAGATTCAGCTTCCGGACGTCGAATTTTTGCCACCTGTAGCCGGCTACCCCATTCGTATCCCCTTCGCTGTGCTGGAAATCTCCTCCCTATCCTCATCCTTTACTAAGACCTTCATCCTCAAATTTGGATTCGGATGCCCGAAAATCATCGCAGTTGTCGAAGCTGTAGCTAGGTGGGGCCTCTCTACAGTATACCGGGTCGCTCCTTTAACCCCAAGCACATGTTTCTCCACCTTTCATCTGAACCGGACTACTCTCTTGTCCGGGCCAAGGGCACTTCCAGAATCGGAATTAAGACCGTTAAGATTGTCAAATGGTCTCCTAACTTCAACCCCAGAGTTGATTCGACAATCATATCCACATGGATCACCCTTCCAACCTTCTCCTGGTTTGCTTCCCCGCAGCAGCCCTAAAACGGATAGCCAGCTCCTTTAGGACCCTGGTAGCTATCACAGAAGAAACTAAAACCTCTCCAAATGCAACTACGCGAAAATATGTATGGAATTAGACCTCACGAAAGAACCTCCCAAACTGATAGAGATCGAGCTCGGAGACCAAACAAACAGCCAACAGCTGGTTTATGATAACAATATCATCTTCTGCAAACACTGCCAGATGTGCGGTTACTCTAAGTAGCACTGCTTCCGAGCCCACCCCGAGCTAAAGAAGTCTAGGCTGCACAACCAAAGTACAACGGCTGCCCATCGAAGCCCTGACACTGTTCATCAGTCTCCGTATCCTAATCTTTTCGATCTGATTGACGACTCTACTCAACCTGCCGCACTCTCCGGTCGTCCCCGTCCGACCAACATGCCTAGCCCCGCGATCGTTCCATTCAACCCTTCCGACGTCTCTCTCAACAATTCCCCTGACGGGGCTCTCGACAAATCCAGTGAACCCTCTTCGTCTATCCACGGCGGAGACGTCCAGCTAGATTCCCCTCAGTCCAATAGTTTGGCCGAGCGACACATCCCGCCTCAATCACATCTGATAGGCGTCGTTATCACTCCCAGCGCGCCACCCCCATCTCATCCCACAACTCATCAGAGTCCATAATCTTTCCTCCTTCTGAGGATGCTCACTCTCACCATAGTCCCATCCGCCCCCCTAATAGCCTATAGAGGCTCAGACGGAGAGCCGGCCAGAAAAGTATCCTGAACCCAGGCCTCTCGAGACTCACCAAACTCGTCCCATATCCAAAATGGATATCCCCTCCTCTGTGGCTGGGCCCCCCGGCACCCTCCCCCTAATATTGCAGACGTCCAACCCAGCTTCGACCTCACTTTAACCGACAGATTCTGGCAAGCCAAGGAAGCGGGTTTCCTGGACCGCATCAATCTCTTATGTGCCCTAGAAGAAAGCGAAAAAGACTCCACTACATCCTTGTCAAATGACAACGCTAGCAGGGAACACGGCGGGCCTAGCACCGAAGTCAACGGGGCCACCATCACATCCAACAAAAAAACCTCCTCTAAAAAGAAAAAAAACAAAACAAAAGCTGCAGATGGCTAGGACTACGAGGTCTACCATGAAGCTTAACCACCTCCCTCCCACTACCCCATCAAATGCTTAACATCATATCCTGGAACGTGAGAGGGCTTGGTAATAAATCGACGCTGAACAGAATCATCGGCCTCAAGAAAACTAATCGTATAGATCTCCTTATCATTATTGAACCTAAAATCTCCCCCAAAAAAATCAAAGCCACTCAACTCAAGCTCGAATTCTCTCATGCCATCATCGGTTGTAATGACATCTGGATCTTTTTCGGGCCTGAATTCAAATTTGCCACCATAAAAGATTTGCCTCAGGCTCTCTCTTGTTGGGTCGAACATCCGGCCCTCAAGTCCCGCTCCATCCTTTCCACCGTCCATGGCAGCTGTGACTACCCTGAGCGAAGATTGCTTTGGGAACACCTGCTGGAAGCTGTCTCTCCCTACCATGGTCTTTCGTAGCTGTGCATCGGAGATTTCAACATGGTGTCCAGCAGAGAGAAGAAATTCGGTGGTCGCTCGCCTCCCCAGCATGTGATGGATAATTTCAACAATTTCATCTTCCACGGAAACTTAAACTCCATCCCCTTCCACGGCAGTACATTTACCTGGTGCAACATGCAGGAAGGCCATCGGCGCCAGTACTCTCGCTTAGATCGGGCGATGGTCAACGACCGTTGGTCTGACATGGGCCTGATCACAAACATCTCTCATCTAAACTTTACTGAATAGGACCACTCCGCTCTCCTCATCATGATCAGCAACAACCACACCGGCACTAAAAAACTATCTCGCTTCCTCAACTTCTGGCGGCATCATCCATAATTCCAGAATGTCGTAGCTTCCGCTTGGAACTCTGTTTCGGAACTTGACCCTCTGTTACGTATGGTGGCTAAACTAAAAGCCACTCGCAAGGCATTATCGTCCTAGAGCAAGACAGCTTTTGGAGACATTTTCCAGGCCATTAAGGTGGCAGAAGACGATGTCACTCACGCTGAAATCTCGTTCACCGCTGACAGATCTCCGACTGCCCGCGCCTCATTCAACCTCGCCAGAGCTATTCTGAAATCCAGGCTTACGGTGGAAACGGATTTCTGGAGGCAAAAAGCCAGATTGACCTGGGACATCAAAGGTGATCGGAATACCAATTTCTTTCACGCGTGTGCCAAAGGTCGCAGAAACCAATTACAACTTCACCGGATATCCGACGATAACGGTGCCCTGGTGGAAGACCGAGAAGGCATTCAGGCTGTACCGGAGAAATTCTACTCGAAACTTTTTACTAAAGAGCAGGTCATTAAAGACGTCGCGCTTCTGTCCGAAATTCTATCCCTCATCAGCAACAGCGAGAATGAGACCCTGTTGGTTACCCCTTCGGTGGAAGAGGTTGAGGAGGCTATCTGGTCCATAAAAGAACACAGTGCCCCAAGTCCTGATGGATTCATTGGCATATTCTTCAGAGCCTGTTGGCACACATTAAATACGACTTATTGGAGGCCACTATTGCCTTTTTCCAAGGGCGATAGATCCTAAATCTATTTCTTGCGCTAACATCATCTTGATCCCCAAAAAAGACATCCTAGAAACCTTCAAAGACTTTTGCCCTATCGGCTTATGCACCTTCACCAACAGGATCATATCGAAGATCGTTGCCACCCGGACGTCCAATCTCCTCCCCAAAATCATCTCCGAAGAGCAAAGCGGGTTTGTTCAAGGCCGTAACATCACTGACAACATTCTCCTAGCTCAAGAGATGATCACATGTATGAAGTTCCCGTCCAGAGGGGGAAATGTTGCCATCAAATTAGACATAGAGAAGGCATACGACCACCTGAACTGGCAATTCATGATCTGGGTCTTCAGAGCGTTCGGCTTTTTCGAATCTTGGATTGGCATCATCTTCAGATCTATCAACAACATATGGTTTTCTACCGTCATCAATGGCCAGGCTGCGGGGTTCTTCCGATCCACCCGTGGGGTTAGACAAGGGGATCCCCTCTCTTCCACCATTTTTATCATTACGGTAGAAGCGCTCAGTAGAAGACTCAATAGCATACCCAGAATGCCAGGTTTCTATCACTTCCACACCACCACTGGATCTCCACTTATCACTCACTTGGCGTACGCTGATGACATCATTATTTTCTCCTCTGGAGACTTCGGATCGATCGAGGTAGTGTTAAGCACGCTCGCGAGATACACAAGTTGCTCCGAACAGCACGTCAATAACAACAAGAGCGTCATATATACCCATCACAAAGCTGACAGAACACGTTCGACAGTGCTTTTCGACATGACCTTATTCGCCATGGCCTACCCACCTTTCATCTACTTGGGCTGCCCGCTGGTGTACGGAAGGTCTAACTCGGGTATATACGACCACCTTGTAGACAGGATCAGTAAACTGATCGCGGGATAGCACAACGCAACATTATCACCAGGAGGCAAGATGATCCTTATCAAACACGTCCTTTCCTCCATCCCATTGTACACCCTAGCCGTCTGCTCCCCCACCAAAAAGGTCCTCTACTATCTTAAATCCCTCTTCGCCAAGTTCTTCTGGGGTCAACGCGATGGCAAGGACAAATACCACTGGGCCAGTTGGAATACCATGGCCAAACCCACAAAGAAGGAGGTATGGGATTCAGCAGACTTGCCCACATTATGGATGCCTGTTCCATGAAGTTGTGGAGGAAATTGTGCACGGAGAGCTCGCTATGGACAAGGTTCATGAGAGCTGGATACTCCAGATTCTCACATCTGCCGGAGGCTATCACTAACAACAGATCTTTGGCGTCGTGGCGTCGCATAATTCGTAGATGCAACCTCGTAGAACCTTTAATCCGTCTGCAGCTGGGCGACGATCGCTCATCGGCCTGTTTGGAATAGTGGTTAGGGGAAGACACCATCAAGCGCAACGTCCGTACTCCGTCGGGATGCGAAATTAGAAATCTATGGGTAGGCAGTTCCGGATGGAATTGGAGGGAGGGTCATAGATTGGTTTGGTCAGCCAGCGGTCGACGGTCTTCGTACGGCCAACCTGCGGGTCACTGACATATCCGACACGTGGAAATGGTCACCTAACCTGAGCGGGACTTTCACACTAGCTTTCACCAGATTAGTGGCGAGAGGTAGTGGCGTGCCAGATACCACATCTGCTAAGTTTTGGCAGTCTTGCATACCCATCAAATGGTCTATCTTTATCTGGCGTGCATTTCGACGGAAGCTTCCGACGGACGACTCTATCAAATCTATCGGATTCAACCTCGCGTCCAGATGTCTCTGCTGCGTGTTGCACAAATCGGAATCGGCTGAGCACGTCCTTCTTTCTGGTGAGTTGGGGACTCACATTTGGCTCAATCTTCACAATAGACTAAGTCTTGTCCTCCCGACTAGCGGCGTCCACGATCTCCTTGCCAGCTAGAGCTGCTCCCATGGATATCAGATCGTCGTAGCTGCTGGAATCTAGGTTTTATAGAAGAACATGAACAAATTCAGATACGAAGATTGCCAACTCCTCCCTAAATAATTATTCAGAAAGATTATCAAACAAATTCTTAAAGCTAGGCGGCGCTGCTCTCACGCCCCCAACACTTTTTGGGAGGCTCTTGTTTAGGTCTTCCGCCGGATCTCTCGCGCTTCTGTCAGTCGTCGTAGAGATCTGGTTCATTTTGTGCACGTCTCGCGCTGTTTATTTTCCTTTTCTTTTGTCGCGTTGAGTGCGCTTACTTGTATAGGCTTCGGCATTTTGCGCCTATTACTTCAATAAAGTCTCCATTTCTAATATATATATATATATATATATATATATATATACCCACATATACTTATTCCCCTATATTTCAATATTCTGAAAAATCCTAAAATATTTCTAAAATAGTTTAGTAAAAGTCTTGTACAAGGAAATATATACTACCATATAGAATAGCAATTGCTTGCTATATTTTGATATTCACCAAATCTTATAAATTAATTTGAAGGCTATAATAATTTTAAGAAAATACAAAATGTTTAATAAAAATAAACTATAAAGATTACCACATTATGGAGGGGTTTTCATTTGATATTTAATATAAATAATAATAAAAAATAATACTTAAACTTAATTAACATATACCGGAAGCTCCGCTGGAGATACGGTCCTAATATAAAAATACTTTTGAAATTAGGGGTTTTACATATACCGGAACCTCCGCTGGAGATACGGTCCTGATACCCCCTGTTTCATGATCCTGTTGGCCTCTGATGTTCGAGGAATATCAAGCTTTGAGCTCCTAGTGCCTAATGAGGGGCCATACCAATCCTACTGTAGCCAGAGTTGTAAGCCCCCTAGATTTTAGGGATTATTTTAAATTTTATTAAAAGAATTATTTTCAATAAATATTTTATTATAATTAGTTTTGATCATTAAATATACTTTTTCGTGACATTAATTTTTGGAGCGCCAGAGATGTCAATATCTCGAAACATTCTTTATGAGTTTTGATCTAGACAACTTTATCTTCATGTTGATATATCATGTCCCACTTAAACTTGTTCCCTTATACTCTATTTACATCATACACCTTTCGGATCAATTTAGGCCATTTGGTCATCTACTGAAAAATATGACCTAACTTCCAATTTAATTTCTGGGCTCGACATCGATCCAACCTAATCGACCCAATATATAATTTTGACCTATTTTGACCCTACTACGCACATACCACTTGTGTGCCATCCAATTGAGCTCCCGCGTGCTCCTATTACATCAATGATAATAAATGACTTAATTTGTAGACATAACGATACCAAGCCGAACTTTGACCCAACCCGACTCCAATGAACCAAACCTAAGCTTCATGTCATCCCCTCATAAATACCTACACACATAATACCATCCCATTCCTACAAAATACCAAACACACTAGCAACTAACCTCTAAACCTAATGGACAAAGCATTAATCATATAGGTTAGAGAGAAATTCCTATTAAAACACACTCAATCCTCACCATCCAAAATTACCCTCTTTTGGCGAAGCCAATATATGCCTTAGAAAAGCCACTTATGACACACCCAACCCCATAACCAATCACACATCAACAACACCACCTCACTTTTAGAGAGATTCCAAAACTCACACTCTCTCTACTTCCTTTCTAACAATCAACCACTCCTCTTCTTTAAACATATCAAACTCACATGCCCTTCACTTAACAACACATCCACTCCTTTCCCCTCTAGCCGACAACAAACTTCCCTTTCTTCCATATACAAACACATACACAACTTATTACTTTCTCAAGCAAACCAGCAGCTCCAACCCCCTCCTTAGCAGACAGCCTCATCCTCCCAACCCTAATACTTCATCTTCATCTCATCTTCATCATCTCCTTCTTCCTCCTCCACTCTCCTCATCTATTATCATTTTCTTTCTCTTCTTCTTCTTCTGTTGTTGCTGCCGCAACCATTGCGTTCGGCTAGTGCTGATGCTGTTGTTTTGAGCGTTCCTACGGCAGTCCCCGACCGTGGCAGTCTCCTCCCCCTCGAGGTGCTGTAGCGGCCGCCCGCTGCCGCGCAGGCATACGCCAGCACTATGTGCTGCACCCGGCGAACCCCTCCGACCAGTCGTGCAGCCATGCGTCGCCCTGGTAATTTTTCGACGAGCTCAACTCGCCATGCCTTCCGCACAGCCGCATGCACACGCACTTCCTGCATGCTCATAACTGCTGCTACGCCGTGGCAGCTGCTACCACGACCACTGTAGCTACAACCGACGCGACTACGTCACCCTGACGAACCCTCCGACAATTTGTCGCATTCGTGCGCCATTCCTGGCAGCAGTCGTAATAGCGTATTGTTCTACACGTAAGCGTGAGCAGTCACTACAGCTGCTGCCGCATCTACATGGCAGCCATGTATCATCGTAACGCCCCCGGGCACCGACGATCCCCGACAACCATCGACTACCACCCTGGTACGGCCCCGCTGCCATTCGTATTCGAACGAAGTCGAATTCGACGTTTTACTCAAAATCCAGTCGAGTCGCACGAATTATGATGTCAAAAAGTGCACTTCGTGGAAGCAACTTCGTACACATTTTTGGACAATCCGACTGTTGGATCATTGAACTCTTTCTTTTATTGCAATCTCGGTATATACCTCTACTTCACCTAAGTTTCAGCCATTAATTCTTTCGTTTGATAGATCAAAACCGGCCACCAAGTTGGTCATTTATATTGCATATATTTTGGACAGTTTCATTGAGACAACTTTGCGGATCCATTTCTCTTTCGTCGGAGCTCCCTTTGATGTGCCACTAGTTCCTGTGCATAGCTGATATAACCAATTTCTTGTCATTAAAGTTTCGTTTTATTGTGAGCTCGTTTGATTGTTTGAATTTGACGCCAAAGTTGGCCGTCCAAATTCATAATTTCTAATTGATAAAATTCTAATTTTGGACCTGAGACTCCGGATTCCAATTTTGACACCACCGATAGACTCGTGGTGTCATTCTGGCGTGAATTCATATAAAGTTTGCTAGATTTGGAGGACGTGGGCCTCGACACGAATTTTAGTGCAAAGCGAGCCCTACAATCTGAATCAACTGGTTATTTTAAGATTGGCTCATCGTAATCCAATTCTGGATATACCATTGTGTTCTTATCATCATTCTGGAATCGTTGGTATATACTTTGCTAGATTTAGTGGACTTTGGCTCCGGCACGCTACCAACCAGATTCCAATGTCCGGGTCAACGAACCATTTTGAGATCGATTGATCGGAATCCACTTCCGAACATACCACTGGGTTCGTATCATCATTCTGGACTCGTTGATATATATTTTACTTAATTTTGATGACTTTGATCCTGAAACATTTTTCGGTGCAAGTGGGTCCAACGGTGGAGTACATTTTAATCCTAAATTACCATTTTGCTCCTGTGTCCAGAATTAGACTTATGGATAGTCTATCCTAGCTATTTTCCTTATTTTAAGAATGTTGGTGATGTTTGTTTCAGCATCCGATGACGTTCTTGGAGACTCCTATGTTGCTACCTTTCATGGACTTGATGATTTGTCTACAGGACATCATCGGCTCACTGCTTCACCCAGGAAAGTTATCTTGCCATACTTGTTATGTTTACATTATTCATATCTATTCTTCTATTATTAGTTGGTGACACTGGTATTGTGTATCCAAGGAGGACTAGGGTTTTATCGATGATGGCATCGATGTTATGGGTGCGTGCGTGTATGACTTAGAGTTAGTAGACATACCCAAAAACTGTGAAGTTACCCTAATAACTTCTATGACTTGACATGAGATATTATATGACACCTTGAGTGAGGGTCATTGTGTTGGCATAAACTTATTTTAACTGATCATCGGTACGAGCGGTTTGTGTGTCGGTACATATAGATTTAGATAGTGTCTAGTGTAGAGTCTCGCATTGTGATATGGATTGTCTGAGTCGTGGATACAACTTATACATTTCCTAGGGCGGGGAAGACAATCAGTAGGCATATGTGACAGACAGTTACATTATTTTATGTTAGCCTCAGTGGGAGACCAGGTAGGGGCATATGTACTTACTAGTGTGTATATTCGACAGCGGCTACTTGCTGCATGCTAGGTACGGTCGGGAGGTACACTATTATATGTACTACTCAGCTTGTGATCCGACGTTAGCCCATATTTTGACGTAAATCCCTCGGCTTGTGAACTGACGTCGGCCTGTATTTTGACGTAAATCCTTATTCACCTACCCATACGCTCAAAAGTTGTCTTCAACATGCATTCATATAGAATGGTGAGTTAGTGTACCTATATCAGACCGTATCATGGGACAATGTCTTATCATGGGCTAGTATGCCATCAATTGATCAGGATTGGTCAAAGATATGGTTTACTGATTGATGACTAGCTATTGGACCATATTATGATTCAGGTTGTTCATTTTATTCACTTCATATTATGGCATATATTTCTGTATCTTGTTACGTCCTGCTGAGGACCTGGTGATCTATCCAGGTATTCGCTGAGCAATTAGTGCAGAGTAGCTAGGCAGGTGTTACGTGATGCACTGAGGTCTCATGTATATATTTATATATGTGTTCTTGGTATTTCCATTTTCTTTTTTTTGTATATATTTTCACTTGTATTTTCTTTATGCTGCTATATAGCCTATTATTTCCAAGCTTATTCGTTTATCGAGCTTGTTCAAACATGTATATTACTGGATGACCAACTTTAGTATATTAAGTTCATTCTTAGTATTTATTTCTTTACTGTGGATTGAGATGTAGATGATCAGTTACTCTTAGTACCCTGTACAACGTAGTACGTCTAGGGATAAGTCCATTAAATTAGAAACTTATCCTAGATCGTATAAGCTGGCATGCTCGTACTTCAAGTTCCTATATATTTTAGACTTGGAGAGTGACATATTTTAGTGGTGGCCCATACAGGTCAAGATAAATTGTTTCGGTTACGTTACTATACCAGACAAGCCTGCATTAGGATATGTATTAGAATCTCAATCCACAACTGCTATTGAAAATTGCTTTGACTTCTACTATTGCTTGTGCTCAATCATACCATTCTTGAATTACTATTTATGAATTCTCGTCTTTCTCTCTCTCGGAAGGACGAACACTTGTGTTGACGATCAATTCGTCATTATCTTATTATTGATTGTGACTAAGGTAGATAGAATATCTTATTGGTAATTATTTGGGGTATATAGAGGTTTGGATAGATGTCATTACTAGATAGACAGATAGGATAGGAATGACATTTTTATCGAGGTTTAAATTTTTATAGGAAAATCCCTCTGGTTGAATGATTGCTGAGTCACAAATTAGTGATTCGACAACATCATGCAAATTATCACATTGAGTTCGGAAGTTTACCTGAAAGGATATAGTAACACATGCTTGATATGACTAGGTGATTAGCTAAGGTGGGTAGACTGTAAAGACGCCCCTGTAAGATAGGATGTGGAATAGAGAATAGTGCATGGTTTAACCATAACAGGAGACATGAGGACCATTAGGCCAAAATTATGCCACCATCTGCTTGAGTTAGATAGAGTACTGCAGAGAATTATAATAAAACCATACAGGTTGACTAGGGAAGGTGCAGAAAAATCCTTTCATTGTAAGGATTGAACTTGAAGGAAGACAACTTGAAAGTTTCAAGGGATGATAGCAATTAAAGTTTGAGGAACAGTCAGGATGAACAAATTGGTGAAGCATGATGATCATGACCGGATATAAGATTTGAGAGTTGTACTAAAAATTTGGAAACTTTTACGTAGAGAATATAGAATTCAGGAGTATGATTTAGTAGGAAAAGAAAATTTTTGGGGATGATGAAGAACCATCATTGGAAGATTATTATCGATTTAGCAATATCAGAGAGAAATATGACCGATAAGTATGTAAGACTAAGTTGGACTAGTCCATTAACTCTATATTGGACGAGTCAAACCTTGAATGAACTATTGAAAATAGGGACTAGGATCAATAAAGTTAGACTACAATAGAAGTATTAGATATAAGTACTTATTAGACCAAGTCTCAGATTTTTCTTAGAAGATAGTTAGGCGTTCTTGTGAGAAACATATAATTGTTCATAGATAGATAAGGTAGAACATTGGTTAGGCTGTTATTGGATATGACTTAAGGCTTGTAAAGGTATAGCATTGAGTTTCAAGGTTGATTATGTTTAAGAATTGATCATGATCTTTGATGATTAATCATAGCCAATGATCTAGGAATAAAGTTAGAACTATACCTCAAGGTAAACTAGTAAACCCTTGTTGATGCAAGTTAGTTAGAGACCCTTGAGAAATTACAACTGGAACATTATATTAGTTTTAGGATAAGTAGTCGATATATAAGAAGAGAGAATTATAAGGAACAATACGTTTGGCTTGAAATAAATGAAGGTGAATAAGAATGAAATTTCAAGAAAAATTATTGAGACGAGAATTACAACCATGATTATCTACGACAACATAAAGAGGATTATGGAGAGAATCATAGCTTAAGCAAGATCTTGAAGTTGAGATCCAGATAAAGAATAAGGAGATTATCTCGAGGAGACAGACGATACAAATTCATGATACATAAAGGTAAGATTAGAAAAATGATAATGAAAAGCGAAGATGTTGATATGGAAAAGTTATAAGCACCGATCAAGATTATGGCATGAGATGAGAAGAAAGGATTTCAAGATGGAGAGGTAGAATAATCATAAGTAGTTTGATAAATAGGATCTAGAGCTGAGTAAGTACATAGTGGATGGCAAATTTCTTGAAGATAGAGATATTTCATAGAGGATAAGTTAAGAATTAAATATTCAAGAATCGAAGACGTTTAAAGACCTTGGCATATTACATTATGAGCCACTTGATATTGAGTTAGCAAAATTTCAACTGAGAAGAAACAGAGCGTACTAATAGAAAGTGGATGACTTTAAGGACTTTTGATTGCTATGAGTTTGATTTTGGAGTATGATTGGTTAGCCGAATTTAATGGATCATATGTTGTCCTAGGAACCTGATAGATAGGCTAAATTATTGTATAAACTAGTGTGCAATTAGCTCAACCTGTTTAATTTTTGGATTATTCTAAGTAACTTCCAGTATTTGTTTTAGACGTATCCATATTCTTTCCCTTCCTACTTTTAAGCACGTAAATCACGGTTGCGTGATTTAGCATTTTATTATTCTAAAAAATATAATTAAGAAGACCCTATTCTTCCATAGCCATGTCTTGATTTTAAACCAAAACCTTGATTTCATACCTCTTCTTTCTAATGATCATATTACCATAGACGCCATTCTTTCCAAATTTTTGATCAAGTATCTACCTAGTCGTGCTTTATTCTTACGGAAAAATGTCTTCTAGAACTTTTCAATACTCACCGTACCATGATCTGCAACTTCTTTGTTCACAATTCTCTTGAACTTGTTTATAAATCCCTATATGACACCTCCCTTCAGTTATGTCCAACCAGGTGAATTCCTTCTAACATATTGAAACCGTGAGCCATATAGGAGTAGCACTAAATTGATAGTAATCCCCTTGTAAAGTTATTGACCAATAGTACCATGATAGTACCTAGGATTATTGCATACTGTAATATCTATATTTCGGTATTCCTTTCTAAAACCTTGCTAGTAGAATCATGACCATGGCCTTGTTGTTGAATTTATAAAGTCGAGATGCATTTAGAATTTCGTAGGATATGCACCCTAGATCTTGGTGACATCAGCATCCCACATGAACCATGTACGACTTGTTATACTTGACTCCTTTAAGATATTAATCTATTATCCTTCTTATATTATTTCTTATTCTAATTTTGAGAACGAAATTCTCTAAGGTGGGTAGGTTGTAAGCCCCCTAGATTTTAGGGATTATTTTTAATTTTGTTAAAAGAATTATTTTCAATAAATATTTTATTATAATTAGTTTTGACCATTAAATATACTTTTTGGTGATTTTAATTTTTGGAGCACCAGAGATGTCAATCTTTCGAATTGTTCTTTATGAGTTTTGATCTAGACAAGTTTATCTTTATATTGATATATCATGTCCCACACAAATTTGTTCCCTTGTACTCTATTTACATCGCACAACTTTCGGATCAATTTAGGCCATTTGATCATCTACCGTAAAATATTACCTAACTTCCAATTTAATTTCGGGGCCCGACATCGATCCAACCTAATCGACCCAATATATGATTTTGGCATATTTTGAGCCTACTACGCATATGCCACTTGTGTACCGTCCAATTGAGCTCCCGTATGCTCCTATTCAATCAATGATTATAAATGACTTAATTTGTAGTCATAACCATACCAAGCCCGACTCCAATGAACCAAACCTAAGCTTCATATCATCCCCTCATAAATACCTACACATACAACACCATCCCATTCCTATAAAATACCAAACATACTAGCAAAGTCATCCCTAAACCTAATGGATAAACTATTAATCATATAGGTTAGAGAGTAATTCCTATTAGAACACACTCAATCCTCACCATCCAAAATTATCCTCTTTTGGCCAAGCCAAGAGATGCCTTAGAAAAGCCACCTATGACACACCCAATCCCATGACCATTCATACATCAACAATACTACCTCACTTTTAAAGAGATTCCAAAACTCACACTCTCTCTACTTCCTTTCTAACAGCCAACCACTCCTCTTCTTTAAACATATCAAACTCACATCCCTTCTTTTCACAGCACAGCCACTCCTTTCCCCCTAGCCGACAGCAAACTCCCCTTTTTTTCAAATACAAACATACACACAACTCATTTCTTTCTCAAGTAAACCAGTAGCCCCAACCCCCTCCTTAGCCGACAACCTCATCCTCCCAACCCTAATGCTTCATCTTTATCTCATCCTCATCATCTCCTTCTTCCTCCTCCACTCTTCTTCTCCATCATCATTTTCTTCCTCTTCTTTTCCTTATGTTGTTGCTGCTGCAACCATTACGTTTGGCTACTGCTGATGCTGCTGCTTTTAGTGTTTCTACGGCAGTCCCCAACCGTGGTAGTCTCCTCCCCCTTGAGGTGCTGCAGCGGCCACCCGCTGTCGTACAAACATGTGCCACCACCATGCGCTGCCCCCGGTGAACCCCACCAGCGAGTCGCACAGCCATGTGCCGCCCTGACGAGTCCCTGGCGAGCCCAACTCGCCATATCCCCCGCACGGTCGCGTGCACCCGCACTTCCCGCATGCACAGAGTGTCACTCATGTTTTCCATTATACGTATTTTTAGTATACGTGTATGAAATTCTGACATTTGTTAGGTGACCTGTATTTTGACTTGTCTTGTTTAGCCTAGTCTTGGTTTAATTTCCCCTTGGTTCGGTTCGGTTCGACTTGGCTTGGCTTGGTTTGGTTTGGGGTTGGGTTGAGATAAGTTGGCTTGGTATATATACCAACCTCTCTCTCTCTCTCTCTCTCTCTCTCTCTCTCTCTCTCTCTCTCTCTCCTCCATTACTTCTTATTTACTTCTTCATCTTCTTTATTTACTCCTCCCACCTACCAAGCCGTAGGCAAGTGCAACTAGCTTCATGATGGATCTTAAATTTTATTGTTCCATTGTCTTTTTTGCTTGATCTTAAGCCTCTTTAGAACTTAGAGTATTTGGTTTTGATGGTTGTATTTTTGTACATCTAAGTTTGTAATTTTTTTATTTTTCTTGGTTTTGATCTCTTTAAGTTTGTTATTTCCTATATTTAATGGTTCCATGTTGTGGGGAATTCAATTCTACCCAATTTTGGCTTTTGAACCGCTTGATTTTGACTTCGTATGAAGAAGTTATGGCATTTTTGTGTTCATGGGTTTTGACACATCTTCGGTGTTGTCGGGACGATGAACAGTGTCGCGTGCCCGTGTGCTTTGTGTGCCACGCGCCCGTGCGTCGTGCATCCGTGCACAGCATATTTCGTGCGTCGTGTGCCCGCGCAATTTTCTGCCGCACGCGATTTTCTGCCACGCGCCCGCACGATTTTCTGCCGCCCACCTGTGCTCTTTGTCGCCGTGCCATGAGTGTCGTGCACCCACGCGCTGTACGTTTCGCGTGCTACGTGCCCGTGCGCCGTGCCACCGCGCCCGCGTGTCGTGCACCCGTACGCTGCACGTTTCGCAGGTCACCAGCCCGCACGATTTTCTGTCGCGCGCCCGCGTGCTGTGCCTCCGCGCCATGCGTGCCGTGCACCCGCTCGCTGTACGTTTCGTGCGCTGCACGCCCGCGCATTATTCTGTGGCGCGCCCGTACGCCGTACCTCCGCTCCATGTGCGCCATGCACCCACGTGCTGTGCGCCCGCGCGATTCGTTTGTCGCGTGCCAGGCATCGTACTTGCGCGATCCGCACGCCATGGCCAGTTTTGCCCGCACGTATCGTGCGTCCGTGTGCGTATCACCCTAAATGACTATTTTTGCTTGTTTAAGCTATTTTGTAGCTAAAATCATGAAAAACTCAAAACATAAAAGTTGTAGATCTTTGTCTTGGCTTCAAGAATCTTCCTTCTCACTTAAATTGGAGTTCATATGTAACTGATAGTTTCAAATCACCCATGAATGTCTTTGATCTTCCTTGTATGTTTATGTACTTGGCCTAAATTGTGGTGACCTGACTTGACCACTTGATGATCTTGAATTAGTGGCTTGAGCATGATAATATGAACCCATCTTGATAATCTTGATTGTGGCCCGCCGAGGTGCACTCCTGACAAGTACTCTTGACATGACAAGCAAACCTAATATGACAGGTATAATCTTGATTGCTGTTGTGACAGTTGTTCCTGTCTTGCTAGTTTAACTCTTGTCTTGACTCCGTGGTTGATTGTGCCTGTACAAGCTACATGTCTCGTATTGCATCATGTCTAAGACATGGATTCCTGGTTACTACGGTCAGGGATTCATAATGAATCTGACTAGGTTAATGACTAGATTGATCAAGTAGTTCATATAGAGAGATTTCCCAGTTACAGGCGATCCCGTTATCCTGGCTACACCTGTGGACTTGTATCCTGCCGACGAGTAGGGCCCATTTTCAGCATAATGTCATATGTTACACTTCTTGAATCATGAGTACTAAAGTACACCCGTAATCTTGATAACTCTTGTAACCCCGCCTGGATAACCTGGATAGTCTGCAGGGCTTGTGACGGCGGGAACATCTTATTGCATTTTGTTAGTAACTAGGCCTGTGACAACCCTAATTAGCTAATGATAGGAAGCCGTAGGACTTGATTGGCCATGCCTGAAAAATTATCTCATGATTAACATGGAAATTATATTCCACCTCTTGTTTTCTTAATACAAGCTAGTATGTTCTTTAAAGCATGTTTTTTGTGTTATTTAACTATGTTCTTTTACCAGTTCTTCTATTTCATTTATGCTGGCTTTAGTTTGTAAGTGTAGCCCCCTTGTGGAACTTGCTCTTTCTGGGGTCTAGCCCAGCTAGTTTTGTATGGCTAGATTTTAGAGTAGCATCCGGAGATCTACCTGCCTTCCATCCAGATGGTGAACACCAGGCGTAACCCTTGCAACGAGTGGGGTCTTATTTTTGCTCTTCCACTCTATTGTAAATTATTCTTTTGAGGCGTTTAGTCGCCGAGCAAGTGTTATCTTGTATTGAAACTTTATTTCTGTCTGCCTAAGGGCTGTAATATAATTGACAAATCCTAGGGTTGATCATGTATGACTTAACTCTTGCTAGTCTCGTATTTTGTATGACTAGCTTCATGATCATCTGAATATGTAATGTCTGGGATGCC
The DNA here is from genome assembly GCA_029216955.1 of Iris pallida. NCBI lineage: Eukaryota > Viridiplantae > Streptophyta > Magnoliopsida > Asparagales > Iridaceae > Iris > Iris pallida. Next base: position 5,500,308 of record JANAVB010030217.1, on the reverse strand, counting down.
TTATTTTGTTTATCTGATGATCTAACATCTTGTAACAATTATTTGCTTGCTTGAGATTGAGACACTAGGCTTGTTCTTGACCATAAGAGACTGTTGGCTTGTAGATAAACCCTCATGCATCCAGACAGCCGTGACCGTATTGCGAGGTGGGTTGCACTTCAATGTACATAGCTGGCTGTGTCTGTCCTCCGCTCTCCAGTATTCTGGTTCTAGAGCATGACACAGAGCTACTGCTACATCGTGGTAGCTGCTACCACGACCACTGTAGCTACAACCGCCGCTGCCACGTCGCCTTGGTGAACCCCCCGGCAAGTCACCGCAGTCGCGTGCCATTCCTGGCAGCAGTCGTAACAGCGTATTATTCCGTGCATGTATGTGAGCAGTTACTGCAGCTGCTGTCGCTTCGACATGGCAGCCCTATGCTGCCGTAGCGTCCCCTGGGCACCGACGATCCCGGGCAACCATCGACGACCACCCTGGCACAGCTCCGCTCCTTTCGACGTTCGAAGGAAGTCGAATTCGACGTTTTACTCAAAATCCCATCGAGATACGCGAATTATAAAGTCAGAAAGTGCACTTCGTGGCAGCAACTTCGTACACGTTTTCTGGACAATCCTACAGTTGGATCGTCGAACTCTTTCCTCTGTTGCAATCTTGGTATATATTTCTACCTTCACCTAAAGTTTCAGCCATTAATTCTTTTATTTGATAGATCTAAATCGGCCACCAAGTTGACCATTTAAATTGCGTATATTTTGGACAGGTTTTTGGAGCCAAATTTGTGGATCCGTTCACCCCCAGTTTTCAGAAATAGGGGTATTTTTGTCATTTTACATTTTTGAATATTTTTAAAATTTATTTTATTATTTATGATATTATTTTGGGGTTGAAATTTATTTTATTATTTATGATATTGTTTTGGGGTTATTTGAGTCGGGTTCGAATTTTAACTCAATCCAACTTGAAACAGGAACCCGGGGGGGTAGTTTGACTCTAGTGGGACCCACACTAGTTAGACATGGCCCACATAATATTAATTTTAGTCCACATGATATTAATTTTAGTTTGTAGTTAGACTAATTATTTATGGATAGGTTTAGTTTAATTAGAGACTTAAAACTAGACTAAATTGACCTCAACCTTTAACCCATTTCTAATTTAAATCAAATAGATTAGTGGAGGGCATTTTGGACATTCAAATAGGGGACACCTCACCATTTTTGGGCAGCCACCTTTGGGGGGGATAAGGAGTGAGTCACTCCTTCATTCATTTGTTTTCATCCACTTTCTTTCTCTTGTACTTCCCCAAATTAATTTAGAGATGAACCTCCATTGATTTCATCTCCAAATCAACCCCTTCTTCCACCAAATCTTCTTCATTTCTCCTCTACTCCATGGTTAGAGGGTGCTAGCCAAGTTTGGGAGAATTTGGAGCTCGTTCGTGTCCTTTTAGAATCTCTACGTGTCGGCGTCGTGTCGGAAGGATTTTTCTTGAATCTCTCTTCCGGAAGGTATAATCTCTCCTCTAATCCATCCCTACATGCATATAGAAATATTTTGAACCCATATGAATGACCTCCATGGTTGTATCTCCATTTGTGTCCATTTTGTGTCCATTTGGAGGTCATAGGAGTGTCCTTTGTGTTGTGGTTGTGTCCATGTGGAAAAACCCCAAATTTGGACACACTATGTGTTGTTGTTAAGTATGAATGAATTATTACATGTTTAATCTCATATTTTTGTATTGAAGATGTGTTCTATAGTGTCTCATATATATATATATATATATATATATATATATATATATATATATATATATATATATATATATATATATATATATATATATATATATATATATATATATATATATATATATATATATATATATATATATATATATATATATATATATATATATATATATTAGTGTAGAGAGTGAGTTCTTGATATATTATGTTATATACTTATGTTTCTTTTGTCTCAAACTGCCTAAATTCGTCATAATATTTATCCACGTTTTTAGTAGCAATAGCAACTTAGAAATGTCATAACTTTTAGCTTAAAACTCCGATTTATCTCCCATTTTTTTTAAAAGAACCGTATCGAAGTTAGATTTCCAAATATATATTTTAATAAGCCAAATTCATTTTAAAACTTTCTGTAAAATTATTTGAGTGTCAGCTGTACGAAAGACAAACGCGTTTCGGTGTTTTTGCGATTCCGGGAGCTTCCGGAGATGAAAATGCGATCCGTTTAAAGTTTCGGAAAGCTAACACAAAGATCTATAACATATTTTAATCCTAGAATTTAATGAATGCTTAATTTGTACAATATTGATTTTAAGTAGAAGATTACTATACGACATATGCATTTTGTATATCCTTGTATGTACAAATATGTATGTATGCATGTGTATACATATATATATGTGTGTGTGTGTTAAGAGAATGTAATATAATATAGAGTATACATAAATGATATAATGTATGAAAGTATATAATGTATTCAAATATGTATGTATAGGTGCATGAATGAATGAATGAATGAATGCAATGCAATGCAATGCATGAATGAATGGATGAATTGCAAGCATGTGGGTAATGCAAGGTATTGAAACATGTATGCAAGTATCCATATGCAAGTAAGTAACGTAATCAAGTATGAATGTATGCTATATATGAATGCCAACATGATAGGAATGTATGATGCCATATTTGCACTTAGCACCATGTTCATATGTTAAAACCCCCTTCTACATGTTGACAGTAACCGCAAGCATGAATACACATAAAACCTACTTACTGTTATGAGTAAACCCTTTGATGTATAAATAAACCCTTTTGTTATGATTAACACCCACACACACACACATGCTAAACCTATGCTTTACATGTTATTTCTTCTATGTGACACAATGAACCCTTGCTAAATGTTATCCTTCTAACATAACCCCCTCACACTTGAACACATTGTACTGCTATGTACACATTGCCATATCCACATTCATGTATCACTCACTCCTTGTCTTTATGCACCTTGCTTGTAATAAAATATATATGAATATATATGTAATATGTGTTTGATAACTTGTATAGCTTTTTGATTTTGTGTGAGTGTTAGTCTAGGCTTGGTTAGGCCTAATGAGACTTGTTAGTCCAGGTTTAGACCTAGTACTGCCTAGTTAACCTAGTTTGACTAGTACGGTTGACCAGAGTTGACCAAGAGTTGACTTTGACCTAGAATGCCCTAGAATCATGTAGAATGCATAGTAGAGCTTTATTTTACCATTTTGGACTTATTGTGACTTGTGCTGTTCTAAATAGGAGCCAGACACCTCTCCTCGGACAGTACATTTCCTTTGGACATTCAGATAGCAGGCGAGTACATTCTCTGATCATTTCATATCATGCTTAGAATTATATTCCTGCTTTAGATTACTTTACTTGATGCTGTCACGACATTATCACGGATTATTACTATATAGATCTCTTTATACGATGTTATCCCCCTCGAAAGCATCGGGTATATTGTGTCATGTGCGTTTCACTTTTATCATGTACTCCTGTGCTTTCACCATACATGTACACTCCTGTGAATCATGTACTCTCATGTTCATGGAGCCTTCATGTATACTATCATGTGCACCCTTTCATGGGACCCCATGTGATATCATGTACAATAACATAACCTGCTTAGATCCTGGTGTATTGATTAGGGAAAACGGAGGAGTGCTAGTAGTCATGTGAACAATTCCATAGTAGTGTAGATCATGTGAAACTCATTAGTGTAGATCATGTATAAATCTGTTCTGTTCACATGTGTTATCCTGTACTCTACATCACTAGCCACTTTAGTTCTCTATTTATAGTAGATATTTCTATTACAGTTCTCTCTCTGTTTACATATTGTATTTCTTTCAGATCCTGCATCTTACTCTACTGCATGTTTATATTTTATAACCTGCTATGAACTGTTGAGATGTATTGTGCTCGCTCCTATCTTGACTGGACCTGTTGATAAATTTTACATATAGCGTAGAGGTTATCTGCTAGCCTAGAGGAGACACAGTAGAGGTTGTATAGATAGCTAGGGTTTTGCTCATAGTTTATTTTCAGTCGTCTTGAGTTGTATTTATGGATTACTGTATTTGAGCTTTGAGATGTATTTCTGGGTTGTGTATCTTAGACACTTAGACTTCTATCTGCTGTATCTCTTTTGGATTTCATATTTTATCTATCTTCCATTATGCTCTACCTTAGATGTGACTGAGTTTACATTCTTCTATGTCACCCCCATTCGGGGAGTATAAACTGCTTAGCATTATATTGTTAGATGTTGTGATCTAGGACAGCGTTCTACCGCCGATACTGCGGCGTAGGCTGGGCGTTGTTACATTCTCGTACCCTCACAGTGGGTGCGGGTCGTGACATCCGTTTCTCTCTCATCGGAGCTCCTTTTGATGCGCTACCAGTTCCTGTGCATAGCTCGTATAACCAACTTCTTGTCACTAAAGTTTCGTTTCATTGTTAGCTCGTTTGATTGGTTGAATTTGACGCCAAAGTTGGCCGTCCGAATTCATAATTTTCAACTTATAAAATTCTAACCCGGGACTCCAGATTCCAATTCTGACAGCACCAGTAGACTCATGGCATCGTTCTGGCACGAATTCATATAAAGTTTGCTAGATTTGGAGGACATAGGCCCCAACACGTATTTTAGTGCATAGTAGGCCCCATAGTCCGAGTCAACGGGTCATTTTGAGATCGGCTCATCGTAATCTAATTCTGGATATATCGTTGGGTTTGTATCATCATTCTGGACTCGTTGATAATACTTTGCTAGATTTAGTGGACTTTGGCTCCGGCATATATTTCTGTGCAAATCGGATTGTAATGTCCGGGTTAACTGACCATTTTGAGATCGACTCATCGGAATCCACTTCTGGACATACCGTTGGGTTCGTATCGTCATTTTGGACTTATAGACATATAGTTTACTAGATTTTGTTGACTTTTATCTAGACATTTTTTTCGATGCAAGTAGGTCCAACGGTAGACCGTATTTTGATCCAAAATTACCATTTTGCCCCTGTGTCTAGAATTGGACTTATGGATAGTCCATCCAAGCTATTTTTCTTATTTTTGGAACATTTATGATGTTTGTTTCAGCATCCAGCGACGTTCATGGAGACTCCTATGTTGCTACCTTTCTTGGACTTGACGATTTGTCTGCAGGACATCAATGACTCACTGTTTCACCCCAGGCAAGATACCTTACCATACTTGTTCTGTTTACATTATTCATATCTATTCTTGTATTGTTAGTTGGTGACACTGGTATTGTGTATCCAAGGATGACTTGGGTTTTATTGATGATGGCATTGATGTTATGGGTGCGTGCGTGTATGACTTAGAGTTGGTAGACGTACCCGAAAACCGTGAAGGTACCCTAATAACTTCTATGACTTGACATGAGATATTACATGGCACCTTGAATGAGATATATTGTGTTGGCATGAACTTACGTATTCGACTAATCATCGATGCAAGCGTTTGTTTGTCGGTACATATAGAGTTAGATGGTGTCTTGGTTAGAGGCTCGCATTAAGATATAGATTGTTTGAGTCGTGGATACGACTTATACATTTCTTGGGGTAGAAAAGACAATCAGTAGGCGTATGGGACAGACAGTTACATTATTTTATGTTAGCCTCAGTGGTGGCTCAGGTAGGGGCATATGTACTTACTAGTGTGTATATCCGGCAGCGGCCACTAGCTGCGCGCTAGGTACGGTCGGGAGGTACGCTAGTATATGTACTACTCGACTCGTGATCCGACGTCGGCCCGTGTTGTCACACCCCGGTACTGTAGGACCGATCGTCCTCGCTAAGGCGTGATGTCACACGAGCCTAGATTACGCTCGTGCAAGGCAGTTTCATAACGGCCGATTACAACAGCTTGCAACGGGGTCGTCGCACAGAAGTCCCAAGCAAAAACATTGAAATATAAAAGAAAACACAAGCATTGAAACAAAATCAGAGTCTTTATTGATAATGAACATAAGATTACAAAGGCGCATAGCCAAAATTACAATCACTCAAGCTATACTTTTCAATCTGATTACAATTCACTCAGCTTCCTCTCATCTCTCACTACAATTGACGAGCCAGCGGATGCTTAAGATAGGAAATGTACATACATTTTGCCCTGTATAGATAAAGTCTTCAATACGGTAGCACGCCTCGAGATGCCAAGGAACTCTGTGCCTCGATGCATACAAGCGAGCTCTGCGCCAACAAGCTTCTACCTGAGCCTGCACATGAAAACTTTATGGGTGTCAATACTTAACTTGTACTTGTGGAGTGAGCTCCTCGCTCACCCATACAAAACCGACACGTTTATTTACTTTGTGCAATAGTCCTTTATGATTGTCTTTCTAGTCTTGCCTTAGGGTCAGTTTTAGGACAACGATGCCAAGCCTATTTGTGTCTCTAGACCATCATCGTGCCTAGTACCGATAACTTACTTATAGTTGTGCCTCTAGACCATTTTCGTACTTACAACATCAACGCACCGACTCGTGCTCGCCTTTCGGCCTATACTTAGCGAAGCAACGACATGGTCGTGCTATACTCTATTCGTGCTTCAATATAATTGACACAGTGCCTCCCCACTTAGTGTTTTGCTTATGCTCGTGTCATAACAACGTGGTCTTGCCATGACGTATTGAGGTCGTGCCTCGCAACTCAACATGCCTTAGCAAACTTGCCCTACGGCCCTTCCTGACTTAACTTTGAAATGATTTAAATTGAACTTATGCACTCTGTGCCAACGAACTCATTAGTCGACCCACATCTCGTGCCGAAGCACGTACCTTGGCTATAGCCAAATCTTAAGGTTAGCGACTGTGTTGCATACCATGCTAATACTTCATAACCTATTCAAAACCAAGCTAATACTTCGTATCCTACTCAAATCGTGCTCACACATCTTGACTCCTTAAGGTAGGCACGCAGATAGCATCTCTTATGCCGACTCATCTATATGAAAGGGTCTAGCAAAACAAGCTATACTTGGACATTATATTGGATAAGATGGTACGTTCGTCTATAAGGAGGCACGATCTCGCCGAATTTTTCGTATTACCACTCTACGGCGCACCCCTCGGGTCAGGTCGCACCCCATCCGAGGGTCCCGCAAGCATGTTCCTCCTAGGCCAGATCGGTCCTTTGGCCCCAGGTACCTTCTGAGGAACAAAATCATCCTTGTCGACAAGTTGTCCAATGACCATGCAAGACTCGACTCATCTTTCTTTGTTTCATGATCATTTCATTTTATTTCTTTGATTCACTTCTCTACTTCACATACTTCTTTGCAGAGGCCAAACCAAGGTTACCTCGGCGACTGACCTATAGTCTCGACACCTCTTCTAGTGTTTCCATACTCTTATTGACTCAACTCATGAATGGCTAAATTATAGCCTTCAAATATAACTTGGACAAAGCGTGTTCTTTAGGTGTCGTAGTCCGTGCCTAACTTTTTATTAAACCAACCGTGGCTCGTGCCTTAAACCGACTTGTATTCTACGCAACACTGCAGCCCAACTCATACTTTATATGACGTGCGTTAAGGTCATGGGACTATGTGACTTACAACTGCAGAAAATATGGGACAGTGCTTGCTATGACTTCGATGGCCCAACAATACTCTGTCTAACTTAATCATACAACAACTTAACGAGCAAAGGCTGCATCAAGCCTTGCATCATAGGAACGTATCGTGTAAGCGTTCGACTTAAACAACCAAGTTCTTTGGGTGCCTGAACTTATGCCACAAGCCGTACGATACAACTTAACCTGTGGGGCGAGCAAAGGCTATGTTAAGCCTTACACGATGGGACCGTGCATGCTTTATTAAGTATTTACACGGGTGATGCCTATGACTTAAGCTAATTCATAGCTTTAAGGCGAAGACCAACTTTCCTTCTCCCAAGCCACGGGACGAAGGACCAAGTGTCATTTCGAAAGTACGTCGTGCAACACTTCTAAGCCGACCGTGGGACCTTTTCCATGTTCTAACTCCATCCGACCCGACTTGGGATTATTTTCTTAGCTATGTGGACTCGTCTCTTTTATCAAGCCTACTTGTGCAGTTGAAAACTTTTATTTTATTAGTGTAAAGGCCAAGCTGAGGCAAGTTCACCAAAGCCACCCACCTGAGCGAGGAGTCGCCTCGATCGAGCGGGTCTTCCAACATCCGTTGTTTGGCTATGTCCGAATGCCGTTGGCATTTTGATTCTGTTAATTAAGCTGAGCGGGACGGGGAATTACATTATACATCACTCAGAAAAAGTTTCAATCTCGAAACTGAGTACACTTATCGACTTATAACGTGATTCAATATCCAACGATTTTCGCACACATTCCTCCTATACGTTTTCTCGATCCGAGCCACGCTCGTGCTATGGTTATCTTTCGACACGAACAATTATATCTCAACTTGGGTAATTTACGTTCATCGCATACACGGATAATCTCAGTTCTAGGTAAACCACACGATCAAACAACATTCATGTTCGTCTAAAATCTAATGATCTGACTATCATCAATATTTCTTTGAAACATGATCTCGAAATCCTTGATACTTTTCTGTTCCTCTAGTCTCATTTGAATTCAACGTATCACTTAGTTGGACGTGCACATATTCTAGGCGTCCCCAAAATATATGTATTTCAGCCAAGCCTCATGATGGAGAATCCACCATCACCACTCGAGTCGGATCGTGTACATATTCAAGCATCCCTGAAATATATGCATTTCAGCCAAGACTCGTGAGTGGTGACTCCACAATTCTATCTCTCGCACAGGGACGTCTGCCTAAACGCTAGGCTATCTTTCCAGGCTATAGTCAACCATCAGAATTGGAATCATAGTTCCCAAATAATAATATCAACACTGACCCCAATCCTAAGGTCAAACCAAGTTGATAGTACGAGTTTTTCTACCCAAGCTTGCATCACTTCGATTTCTAAATTTCGAACATAGATTTCTCCTGTTCGCACTCACAATGTTCAATCCCAGGGGTCCGAGTCATTCAGCAAAGCCATCCTATCATAAATTCCGCTCAACCAAATCCTCTGCACATTATTTTCGCACGTCTAAACTAGCAATTTTGCGTAGACTATTTTTCCCAACATATTTAATATAATCTACCTATCCATCATATTCTAGTCAAGTATGCTACGATACAATTTGTTACTAAATCATAATTTTTATTCCATATTCCCTAAGTCATTTATCATAATTCACGTAATCGATCACAAGATCGTCTAGCTTAACAATATGTTACGCCCCAATCTTATGTAAGTCTGATTATCCATGGGGGTATGAAATCACCATGCTAATGCTCCCACAGGATAATCATCCTTATCAAGGCATAACTCTTGCTTTGAGTCTAGACTAATTCATTCCCGCTACGCCGATTGGATCTACTCAATCCTCAAGTTTACTTAATCGTCAATCACAAGTCCGACCAATCCTCGAATTCACCTTCGTATCAAACTACAAGTCAAAGCAATCCAAATTGCCATGTCCTGATCTCCCGAGTTTGATCATTCCCATGACACGAATTACCATGTCAGCGGTCACGCAGAATGATTGCCCTAAATCCGATATGACGCATGTGTGAGGCTTGAGTTGCGCTCACGCAAGATAAGATCGTTGACGTTGTTGTTATCATCGAAGAAATCAAGACACGATCATTTTCATCCAAGCATTCATTTTAATCAAAATCCCAAGTGTAGCATCCATCAAAAATAATAACACTTTACACGATCGTCATTCCCCGAATTAGAGTACCCCCGAGTTATCGCACATCGATCTTTGATACGCCTCAATAACATCGATGATATGCATAACCCGACGATCTTCCTTTGCAACAAATTTTTAGTCGTGCAACTATTGTTATCATCCGAAATGGATATACCCCAATCTTCTCGATATTCAAGATCAAAATTTGATCAAGAATCCCCAAACTATTCACATGACCAATTCGTTCAAATCCATAATCGCATATGTTCATCCGTCTATCTTAAGTTATCGAGCAACATATTTTCTCAAAACACATCGATCTATTCTAACTCAAATCATCGAGCAACATCTATTCCAATCCCTTAGAGTCATAATCAAATATTCGAATCATTTCTATGCACGCTATCATCCCATCGTGCTAATTTTTCATATACGATTTATATCAATTTTCTCAATCGAGTCATCTGTTTGTACACCTTAATGTTTTCTCGATTCAGTTTTACCTACTCAATCATTTTCTTTGAATTTCGTGCTTACGCAATCCCAATTCGGTGTACGTTATTTCTAGTTTGTTCGAATTAATTCGTCAAAATCTTCAAGATTACACTTAATCAATTATAATCTAAGGCTTTGCATACATGCGACGCTTGCTGATAGACTCATTCGCACCCCATATCCTCAATCGATCGACATCCCCAAGGCTATCCCATACACCACTCAGGGATGAAGTCATTCGACCAATCCTCAAAACAAGTTTTGATTCATCATCCAATTACATCGAATTTTCATTCAAACCTTTCGTCAAAATCCAAGCACGCTTATCTATATTGCATTGACGATAATATCGTTCGAACTGTTCCTCTAGGGTTCTACAATTGGTATCAGAGCTTTGTTCTCTTGATTTAGATTTATACCCTAAGAGTGATCCATGGCCACTAACCCTAGTGTCAACACATTCCACAATGAGGGACACTCCACAAATAGACCTCCTCTATTTGATGGAACCAACTGTAACTATTGGAAGATTAGGATGAGCATTTACCTGAAGTCCATAGTTTTTGATTTATGGGATTGTGTGATAAATGGTCTCCCTACTCCTTACGGAGTTATTGAGGATGTTGTGTCTGACACCCTTAGGGATAAACTCACTAAGAATGTCAAGAAGCTTGTTAGTCGAGACGCTAAGGCTATGAACGCTCTTTACTGTGCTCTCAATAGAAGTGAATTCAATAGAATTTCTACTTGCAAGACTTCAAATGAAATTTGGAAATTGCTCGAAGTTACTCACGAGGAAACATCACAAGTAAAGTAATCAAAGATTAGTAGACTCACACTAGAATATGAATCTTTTAAAATGAAACAAGATGAGTCTATTACTTGCATGTTTACTCGTTTCGGTGATATCATTAACCCTTTTTCTTTTCTTGGTAAGGAATATCCTTCTCATGAAAAGATCAAGAAAATTCTCAGAGGGTTACTAAAGGATGGAGTTCTAAAGCTACCGCTATCATTGAAGGGAACGACTTGACAACCATGAACCTTGAGACCCTCATAGGGAAGCTTATGACTCATGAACTTGACATAAAAGATCAAGAGGAGTCATCCATGCAAGAAAAGGAGAAGGCCAAAGAAAAGGAGAAGTCTCTGGCTCTCAAGGCTACAAAATCCCACTCAAAGGATAGCTTCGACGATAACGAGTCGGATGATGATAAAGAAATAGCTCTTACCGCAAAGGATTTTCGAAAGATCCTCAAGTTCAACAAAGTTAACTGCTTTAGACGGGACAACGATGAAGATCCTGCTTGCTACCAATGCAGGAGAACCGGACACATCAAGAGAGATTGTCCTATGACAAAAAAATACTCCAGTAAGTACGAGAAGTCTAACAAAGAAAACTCTTCCTCCAGGAAATACGCCAACATCAGCATCTAGTGTGAAAGTGATGCTAGAAATTCAGACAACGATAAAGAATGCAAACACAATGTAAATGTTTGCCTCATGGCAACTGATGAGGTACTCGATGATCTTTCTTTGAATACTCTCTCTTATGATGACTTGGAAAATGTCATTCTTGAATTATACGAGGAACACAAAGGTATTAGAAATAAGTACAAGAAATCTCTAAAAGAGGTTGAGGCATTCAAACTAGAAGTAGAGAGACTTTCCAACATCATTATTGATGTAAAAGGGAAATCTTCCGCCTCTGACACGGATGAGATAGAGTCTTTGCGACTCAAGTTACAAGAAACTCAAGTCATCATTGAGAAAAAGGATGATGAGATTCAATCCCTCAGAAGGGCTTATGATTTTGCTATACATAAAGTTTAAGCTACTAATAAAAGAGAATATTATACCTCTACTAAGTATAATGATCTTCTTGTGCAGGGTAAGAAACTAGTTGATAAAAACACGGCTCGCACACATGCTCCAAGACACGCCTACACTCATCACAATACTAGTCACAATTCTTACATGAACAAGAACACTACACATAGGTACTATGCTAACACAAGGAAATGACCTTTTGTTAAGAAGAATACCTCACATCATGCTATCTATTATCATCACCATAACACTCATGATAGAACTCCTCGCACTAAAGCCCCACATATGCATAACACTCACACATTCTCTTCTAAATCTTCCATGATGTGCAACTATTGTGGTCTACTTGGACATACTTCTAATTATTGTCAAACAAGAAAACAGTTTGATATGAAACTTTTTAAATGGGTTCCTAAGACTAACAATCAAGGACCCAAACAATCTTGGGTACCAAAATATTCATCTTCAACTTATGTTGTAGGTGAAGAATCCTTCTCATGCTAGAAGCAAGTGGATCCTCGATAGCGGTTGCTCATGGCACATGACCGGTGATGCTTCACTTTTTACAATGCTATCGATGAAGAAAGAAGGACATGTATTCTTTGGTAACAATCTAAAAGGCCACATTATTGGAAATGGTAATATTGTCTCCTCTCTTTATCCTTGTATTAAGAATGTTTGTCGTGTTACCAATCTCAAACACAACCTTCTTAGTATAAGTCATCTTACGGATAATGGTTATGATATTAAGTTTGTTAAACTCAAATACTTCATTACCGATAGCACTAGTGGATCTATGATGTATGAAGGCATTAGAGAAAATAATATCTAGGTTCTCTATATTGTTGAAGGTACTAACAATGACAGGTGCTTAGTCGCAAAGAACGATAAAAGTTGGCTCTGGCACATGAGGCTTGGACACGCTAATATGGATACCATCTCTTGTCTTGCCACCAAGATGCTTGTACGAGGACTTCCAAGTATCTCCTTCAAAAAGGATATGGTATGTGAAGAATATGAGAAAAGTAAGTTGACCAAGTCATCCTTCAAATCCATCAACTCTGTGAGTACCACTAGACCACTTCAACTTATTCATACGAATTTATTTGGTCCTAGAAGAGTAGCTAGTCTTGGAGGCAAACTTTACGCTTTTGTTTTGGTTAATGATTTTTTAAGATTTACTTGGGTCATTTTTCTTGCAAATAAAAGTGATACTTTTCGTGAATTTGTTGCCTTCTGTAAACGTGTTCAAAATGAGAAAGGCATTATTATTAACAAAATTAGAAGTGATCATGGAGGAGAATTTGACAATACCAATTTTAAAAGATTTTGCGAAAAGAATGGTTTTGGTCATGATTTTGCTTGCCCTCGAACTCCTCAACAAAATGGTGTTGTGGAAAGAAAGAATAGAACCCTTGGCGATATGGCCCGGGTTATGTTAAATCAATATAAGCTTCTCCAATACTTTTCGGCAGAAGCCGTGAACACGGCATGCCATGTTATAAATAGGGTCTTAATTAGACCTATTTCTAAAAAGACTCCTTATGAGCTTTGGTTTGACAAAATTCCCTCTATTGAGTATTTTAAAGTTTTTGGATACAAATATCTTATTTTGAATACCAAGGACAACCTAGGCAAGTTTGAAGAAAAAGCTTATGAAGGTATTTTTCTTGGCTACTTAATTCATAGTAAAGGTCTTCGTTTCTTTAACAAAAGAAGTCTCGTTGTCGAAGAGTCAATTAATGTCTCTTTTGATGAACTTAACTCTTCTACATCCTCCTCATCCGATGATATTGATGACATCTCTTTTGGTTTGGAGAACTCTTCTATTGGAGACCCTCGTCCTTCTTCATCTAACGATGAAACTGTGACCCCTCCAACCAAAGATTCTCCACCACTCGAGCCTCCTCAAGAGGACCTTCCAAAGGAATGGAGATTTATTCCTCATCATCCTAAGGAGCTTATCATTGGTGATCCTTAATCTTGTGTCAGTACTAGATCCTCCACTTGTGATTTTTGTGCAAACATGGCTTTTATTTCTCAAATAGAGCCTAAAAATATTAATAATTTTTTTCATAATGAATTTTGGATGATAGCGATGCAAGAAGAGCTAAATCAATTTGAGCGAAACAAGGTATGAAAACTTGTCCCTAAACCTCACAACCACCCCATCATTGGAACTAAATGGGTGTTTCTTAATAAACTTAATGAAGATGGGTTAGTCACTTGTAACAAAGCCCGATTGGTTTCTCAATGCTATAACCAAGAGGAAGGCATTGACTACGATCAAACCTATGCTCTGGTTGCTCGTCTTGAATCCATTCGCATGTTATATGCTTTTGCTTGCTTTAATGATTTCAAACATTTTCAAATGGATGTTAAAAGTGCTTTTCTAAATGGCATTATTAAAGAGGAGTTTATGTTAAGCAACCTCCTGGCTTTGAAGATTTTCAATTCCCTCATAACGTCTTCAAACTACACAAAGCCCTTTATGGCCTCAAACAAGCTCCTCGTGCTTGGTATGAGCGCCTTAGTTTTTTCCTCATCTCTCACAACTTTTCTAAGGGCAAAGTCGACACCAAACTTTTTATCAAATCCCTTAATGGCACACTATTGTTAGTTCAAATTTATGTCGATGATATTATCTTTGGTTCCACTAATAATGTACTTTGTGTAGAATTTGCTAAAGTAATACATGATGAATTTTAAATGAGCATGATGGGAGAACTATCCTTCTTTTTGGGTTTGTAAATCAAACAAGGACCCAAAGGAACCTTCATCAATCAAGCCAAATATACAAAGGATCTCCTCAAACACTTCGAACTTGACTCATCCAAATCAATGAGGACTCCTATGGCAACAACGACAAAACTTTATAATGATGAAGATGGTATCTCGGTCGACATTCGTAAGTATCGAGGTATGATCGGAAGCTTACTCTATTTAACTGCTAGCCGACCTGATATTATGTTTAGTGTTTGTCTTTGTGCACGATACCAAGCAAATCCAAAGGAATCGCACTTATGTGTTGTAAAGCGTATTTTTTGATATCTCAAAGGCACCATTAATATGGGACTTTGGTATCCGAAATCTTCATCCTTTGAGCTTCTCGGCTTCTCGGATGCAGATTTTGCCGGATGCAAAATTGACCGAAAAAGTACTAGCAGCACATGCCAATTCCTTAGAAAATCCTTGGTATCGTGGTTTAGTAAGAAACAAAACTCTGTTGCTCTTTCAACCACTGAGGTCGAGTATATAGCGGCTGGATGCTGTTGCGCACAAATTCTTTGGATGTCACAAACACTTGTAGACTATGGTATTTCTTCTACTTGCACTTCCATTAAATGTGATAATACTAGCTCGATAAATCTCATAAAAAATCTGATTTGTCACTCCCACACGAAGCACATTAAGATTAGACATCATTTTCTTTGTGACCATCAACAAAAGGGGGATATTCGCCTTGATTTTTTTGATACTACTTATCAATTGGCCGACATCTTCACCAAACCAATCCCGGAGGATCATTTCGTTTTTCTTTGCCAAGAATTAGGCATCATTCGTCTTGACGTCTAGCTCCACTCAAATGGCACACCGACGGCATATGGCGGCATACTGGCGGCATGCTGATTTGTGTTCAAAACAAGTTTCTGTGCGCATAATCGGTATACCATCGGCATACACCGGCATGCCGACGGCATGCCGTTTGTGGCGGAACCAGCCAGTCAATTCAGCTTTTAGGCCCCACCACAATCTTCCACTTTCATTTAAATCTTTTCAAACTCCCCCATTAACTACCCATCCCTTCATTCCTATCCCTCATTAATACCCATCCCATCCTTTCAAATTTCTATCTTTTTTCAAAACCCCCAACTCATTAATTCCCTCTCTCTCATCTTCTCCTTATAACCCCAAACTCTTTCTTCTTCCTCCTCTCCATACTCCTTCACTTCTTCCTTCTCCTCCTACCATCACCCTCAATGGCCAATCACAAAAGACCTCGCTCCACCATCATTTCCAACCCATTAACTCTGGTGCCCCTGCCTAATGGCGCCTATGATCCCAAGATCTTCACCTCCGCCCTTGTTGCTGATGCATGGTTCCATTATTTTGCCAACCACACCGTCTACAAAGGCAAGGCCATAAACTGGAATGTCTTCTCTGGCCATCTCTTACTTTTTGAGACTGTCGGCCTCTCCTCTCTTTTACGTCGACAAGTGCCTGTCTATCCGACGGTAGTGCGCCTATTCTACTGCAACCTCATTCCTGATCTGGCCAACAACGCCATCGAGACCATGGTCAATGATCGCCATTTTTGTCTCACGGCTCACGACATTGCGGAGATTCTCGAGATACCAAATCGTGGAGATGCTCTTTCGATCTTGTCCGATCTCTATCCTACCGTCGAAGTCTCCTTTGATGAGTTCTGTGGCATTATCTGCAAGGTACCAAATCTTCCTGCCATTCTGGACCTCTCAAAGTAGTTGGAGCCCTTCTACTACGAGCTCCATTGGATCATCTGCTACACTATTTACCCCAAGTCCGGCAACTACGATGCGCTCACCAATGACGCTCTAGTCTGCATGTATTTATTGTACTCAAAAAAGACTTGGTCGTTTCCCAAGACTCTCCCCAACGCTTTCTCCTCTGTCCTTCCTGCGGGGAAACAGTCACTCAACTATGGCGCTTTCATCACCCTAATTCTTGAGGCCAAGGGCGTGGACCCCTCTCTCTGCCAATCGAAAAGTGTTCCATCCTTTCTTGTCGTTTCCCGCTCTTCCCCTGGTGCCTCCGCGTCTCGTGCTTCCTCCTACCATGAACCACCGGCCGTTTCTCCTGCAGCAGCACCTTCTGCGTCTCCTCCATCCGGCCGTTTTATGTCGCTGACCCAGCAGCACTTTGATATGCGTATGGCCCAGGCGGAGGAGCATATGAGGGCCAACACCAGCGGCCTTAGGAATCTCATTCAGAGTCGCTTCCATGACCAAGCTTACTTCATCCAGCGGACTCTTTAGGACCGCAATCCTTATCTGGATCTTAACCTTCAGGATCCTCAATACCAAGGCTCCCGGTTCTCTAATCCTAATTCTTACAGGTTCATGTACCCAGATGGTGTGGATCCCTTCGGTGATTTTCACGATACTCAGGGTGGTGAGGACGATGATCCGATGGATCAGTAGTTGCGGTCTCCTGTTGGTGATGGTCGAATAAAGAATTGGTGTCAGTTTTAGTGTGTCTTTTGAGGTCCTTTGGGGACCAATAGTTATGGTTCTATGTCTTGTGTGGTCCTACGGGGACCATTTTCTGTCTTGCTCTGTCTTGCTTTACTCTCGTTAGGGAGAGTTTATTTATTTGTTTTTCTATGAAGTATCAAGCATGTAACTTTCTACTTTCACAATCAAATATATGCATGCTTTCGTTCACTCTTACGCTTTCATGTTTTCTGGCTATATTTTTTGATTTCCCATCTTTGATTAAGTGACAAAGGAGGATAAAACGTATTGAGGGGGAGTAGTCTACCTGCAGGGGAGTCACTCCCTGAAGATTCTATCTCTCCGTTTTATCAATTATCAAAATGGGGGAGGTTGTTGGCACATTTATTTTGATAACATTAACAGCATCTTCGTAGTCTAGTTTTCTCTGTTTTCGGCTAACAGATAAATCTCTCAAAGCTCTCCTACAAAAAGATCTGTCCATTCAAGCTGAGTCATCAATGCCTTATGGAAGTTCCTAAAAGAAGACTGAAGAAAAGACCAGCGCTCCTTAAAGACAGCTCTCAAAAGATTCGAGATTTCGAGTCTGTACAAGGTCTAGGTCTTTCTGTATAAACACCTAAGGTTGGAAGACTAACAAAAAACTCTCTTCTATTTTTTTAGTCAAAAATCAATATATAAAAAAAGGCATAACGACGGTATACCGTTGTGTACCGACGGTATACCGTTTCTGAGCTCCAAAATATTTTGTGACAAAACTCGGCATACCGACGGCATACTACAGTATACTGACGGTATACCGTTTTGTGAGCCACAAAATGTTCTGTGATGAACCTCGGCATACCGACGGCATACTATAGTATACCGACGGTATACCGTTTTGTGAGCCACAAAATGTTCTGTGACGAACCTTGGCATACCGACGGCATACTATAGTATACCGACGGTATACCGTTTTGTGAGGCACAAAATATTCTGTGACGAAACTCGGCAAATCGACGGCATACTACGGTATACCGATGGTATACCGTTTTGTGAGCCATAAAATGTTCTGTGACGAACATCGGTATACCGATGGCATACCACTGTATACCGACGGTATACCAGCTTCATCAGATTTAATTTTTGAATGGACAAGATACTAGCATTAAATGCTCCCAACGGATAAATTTATTACCGTTACTGTTCCGAACGGTATGCCGACGGTATGTCGGTCCATACCGACGGCATGCCGTCCGTATTATGTTCAGGAGCATTAAATGCTATCCTCTCGTGGTTTTTTATATAAATAGATTCCTTCCTTCCATTGAAGGCTATCTACTCAAGCCATAAATTTCTCAACAACCAAGAGCTCCACCATTAATACTCTACCCAAGCTTTTAATTGTCATCCAATCCAAAAGTGCTAGAGTATTAAAGAGTTGTACTTTTCGATCTTCAAGTGTTCTAGAAGATCAACAGTTTCTTTTCCTTTCCTTTTGAAGTTGACAAGCCTTCGTAAGAAAACTCGTGTGTAAAAAGTTGGCGAGTTCTTCGGATCCAAACTCGTGTTGAAGTTGGCGAGTTCTTCGAATCCAAACTCGTGTGTAACAATTTACTCAATAGTGGATTTAAGCCGGAGAGAGTTCCGGGACTGGATTGCCTCTAGGGAGGAGACCAGGATACATCGAGTGTTTGATTCTCTTTCTCTCTGTCTCATTTACTTCAGTAAAATTGCTTACTTGTGTTAAGTTTTATTTTATTACCCTATTCACCCCCCTAGGGTTCTACAGTACTGAGATCAAGTAATACTATACTACAATAGACGTTCACGAGACTGGTTCAGCAAACCAAAGGAACAGTTCTGCCCACCTCTTTGAACCAAATTCCCGATCGAGAATTCTGGAAAAATTCGGAGAGTCTCCTTTATATTCTGGACAGGAGCTCCCAGCAAATTGGGGCTAAATCTACTCGACGCAACCCGCCGCAGAATCGCAAGCAGAGAACACTAAGTCTCAGCTCCCAGCAGCGCTACAATACGTATTGGAAACCAAACCATAGCCGAGAACACTAAGTCTCGGCCTCCAGTAGCACTACGATGCGTACTGGGCGCCAAGTCAACACATGCAACAAGAATCGCCACGCAGGGCGCATCACAGAACCACAGTCATAATCCAAGCCACAAGCAGAGTCACAGGCATAGTTAGCCAAAGCTGTTACCCGACCGCGAGTCTGACACGGGGCATATGGGGACAATCAATACTCGTGAGTCGTGCTCGTGTCCTCGGAGGTGTGGATGACCCATCCGAGTTGTCCGATACGGCCTAACCTGGTATCGAACCAAGCTATCCTAAGTTATCATCATGGCAGTTCTACTACTATGCTACACTACTCATGGTTATGCATTTACAATTACAATTAATTAAATACAATAAAATCTAGGAGAGAGGGCAAGATCGTCGATGAGCAAAGGGTACTTGCCTAGAGGGGTCGACTAGGTAAGCAAGTCTTCAGCGATCGCGATCCAAGGTGGCACGTCCATCGAGGTACTCAGAACACACTGTAACGCCCCAGTCCCAAAATACGTAGGACTAGGAATGTAGACATGCCAGCTGTACTCATACGAAGTATACTCCAATATATGGAAACCTCGTATGAATACATAAGCTGTAAAATACAATAGAACCATAACTAATCTCATCCACACAAAATAAATGAATAAAAGATATATAATGATATTGAATTGTCTTGATACAATATGTTGGGCGGAGACAAATACACTACCAAAAAGTAGAGGAAAAATACAAAAGAAAAGAAATGAATTTGGCGAGTGAAGCGAAGACGATCCAAGTGCAATCATCCTCGAAGAATAGCGATAAACACGGCTAGAGCTAGAACACCTGCGAAAGACAATAGCACACACCTGGAGAGATAACCAGGTCCTCAGAGGGACGTAACAAGACACATAATATCATGCCATATAAACTGAATAAATATTGCTCAAATAAATAAGTGAATCGAATTATAACATGGTCCAATACGCACCTACTGAACGAGCGTACCATCCCCCAACCAAACAAGGACAGGAGATGGTAAACTAATTCACGGTGACGTATTTTTCCATGCTATGAATCCAATATGGTATCCGGACCCCAACAAGGTTCAATACCTTCTCATCGAAGTAGTAAGTCACACATACAACCAAACAAGGAGAAGATGTGACAAACTATTCCGCGATAAGTTATTATTCCATGCCACGATCAGATACAAGTACCTAAACCAAAAGTACTCGTACCTAACGGATAAAGGTAACTAACCATTCTAAGTGAAATATAGTTAAGAACAATCCTCCCTACGCATGGGCCCCGGCAGAATAGGATCGGCATAGTCCCCCCTTGGGCACCAGAGGCCCCATCAGTAAGAGCATGACGTTCCCCAGAATCGTCAGTGGCCGTCAGTAATCATGGGTCTTCAATCCCGTATCTCCAGCAGAGAGTCTGGGTCACAAAGGAAAGTGCATCGAAGCCCATACGCTAAGGAATTGTCCTCCCCGCCCAATGCCTACTATGTTGTATCCACAACAGTAACCTCTATAACCGCTAAGTCAAACTAAGCATGCAACCTTTATTAGCGGTTATTCCTATCGCACGGCTTGTACGTACTGGTGGCCAGCCAATCACGCACTTTCGTGTCCTACATGCGACACACAACTTCGTGTTACAACGTGTCAAGGCCAATGAATGCAACACACAAGGTGGTCCCTTAAAATCTAGGTTTAATGTGAGAAAAAAAATACATAGCAGGAAATATAAATGAACAGTAAGTTCTAACAGGTTATGCCATGTATCACAGTTTATTTTGCATAAGAAAAATAATGAACAATGCATGAAATATGAGCTAAAATAAGTAAACAGCAAATGGAAGGTGTCTTGCCTGATAGGACACCTGGTGTGCTGCAATGATCAATGTGGCACGTACTGTGACTTTGGTACAACAACTATGCAAGGGGACCTCTGTTGGCGATACGGGTAGTTCCATCGAGTCTAGGACGGTCAATTTGGTTAGGGTCAATAGGTGGAAGGAAAGAATTGGCAAGGGATAGGAAGATTGGGCTTAGTCTTTGGACATGAGATTGATCGATAGAATTTGGATAAATAATATATATATAATTTTTTGAAAACTTTTTATAATACTAGAAAATAAAATTATATAAGAATCCAGTTTAATTTTATTTATTTAGTACAAAACTATTTTAAGTTTAAATAGGCCCAAAACGTAGACTTTACCAATACAAATAAAACATCTATTTGACTAAATCGCAAAAATACTTCATAGTAGCTATATATACAAAATTTAGTGCAATAATTAAAATTAAGTTTGGAAATAATGTTTTTTAGTAAACCATCTTTAGAATACCCTAAAAATATTTTAGTACATAGTTTAGTCTAAGCAAAATTTTATATTTATATCCTACCACACGTTTTAGAATTATCAATAATAAAATAATGATAATAACCAATAAAAACAATTTTACAATTATTTATATATACCATATATGTATTTACTGCTTTATACTCATAAAATAATAATAGCAATAGGGTAATAACAAACTTTATTAACAACAAAAATATTAAGAATAACATATAATTAAATATAAATTCTTAATAATATAGTAAACAATTTAAATATAATAATCATACTTATATAATAATAAATACAATAATAATAATAATAATAATAATAATAATAATAATGGTAACTTTACAATTAATGAATAAAACGAAAACAAACAAAAAAAAACAAAAATATCAAAACATAAAGTAGTAAGCTACTGCTCTCTATAGGTTATTAACTCAGAGAGAGAGAGAGAGAGGGAGTGAGAAGGAGAGAGAATCGAGTAAGAGAGAGGGAAAGAGGGGGCAAGAGGGTTTTCGAGAGGGGTCGGCCGGAGCTCGTCGGCGGCCAAGGAGATCGGCGGTCGGCGCGCGGTGGAGGGAGCGGGGGCTTGCGAGCTGGGAGAGGGAGAAGAAGCAGAGGGGGTCGTCGAGAGCTCACCGCTCCGGCGGTGGGAGAGGAAGCAGAGGCGAACGAGAGGGTTTCGGGGGACTCGTCGGCGGATACGGGAAAAGTCAGCGGCGGTAGGCGGTGGCTCGCCGACGGGCACGCGACGGAAGGGAGTGAAGGGGGTTTCGACGAAGGACGGTGGGGAAGTGCGGGCGGAGTCGACGTGCACGCACGGCGATGGAAGGGGAAGGCGCGGCGAGAAGAGGGTGTGGAGGCGCCAGCGGCTCACGGCGAAGAGGAGGACGCCGGCGGCGGAAAGAGGAGATGAGGGCAGAGTCGATCGGAAGGGTAGCGGTCGGGCTGACACGACGGTGCCATGTCGAGCGGCCGCTGCTGATCGGGCGGCCTCACCACGTGCATCCAACAGCAGATCGCCGGCCATGGATCGACGGGGCGCGCACGAGAAGAGGACGGCGGTCAGGCACGACGGCTTGGCTAAACTCGGCGGCCGGAGAGGGTTTTCGTGGCTCGGCGCACGGCATGCCAAGGAGGAGGCTGACGCTGCTGGGGATCGATCGGTCCGGCGGAGCTTCGTCGGCCTCGGGGAGGTAAGCGGTGGTTGCTCGGTTTCCGTTGGTTTGTGTCGTTTGTTGGTTTTGGTTGTGGTGTCGACCGTGGTGGTCGAGAGTTCTGGGTTTGGCTGATGACGCCGGTGAGGGTGGTGGTGTTGGTGGTCAGGGTGGTTGTGGTGGTGGCGATGTCGTCGGAAGGCTGTGTGGGTATTCAGATTTGGGTGGTTGGCGAAGGGTAGCTGCTGGTGATGGTCGAGGGAGGTGGTTAGGAGGCGGGGTGGTTCGGTTATCGGCTGGTGATTAATGGTCTGGACGTCGTGGGTCGAGGAGCGGCGGAGCTGGACAGGGATAGTCGGCCAAGAAAGAGATTAGGGTTTAGAATAGGATTAAGGTTTAGAATAGAGGATTGGGTTTGCTGTGTCGAAATCGTGTCCAACATGTGGACACGAAAAAGAAGGTGAAATGTACATGTAAAAATATAAAAAATAGTGAAAGGGAAAAATAGGGGCACGGACACGATGTACGGGATTAGGATTGGAGAAATATTTGTGGATGTGAATTGTGGAGAAATTAATAAAAAAGTTAGAGGAGTACCTTCCTATTTATAGGATGTGGGAATTTCCAATTGGATAGGATTAGGAAAATTTAAACCCAATTTAGATAATTCATCTATTTATTTAAATTAATTCAATAAATCCAAATCAAATCAAATTCCAAATACAAATCAAATTTAAATCTAATTAAATTCTTGGTTTAAAATCAATGGGATAAATCAAATTTCAAATGTTTCACTATTTAAATAAATCCATAAATTCAAATCAAGATTTAAATCACCACAATAATTTCGAAATATATTTTCCAAAATACCAATAATAATAATTTCGAAAATAATAAATATTTTTAAATATCTTTTTGAATAATAAAATATTAATATTAATAAATCTCGAAAATTACATTTTTATTTAAAATAGACTAATAAATAATTATGAAATATATGTATGCACGAATAATGCATACATTATTGTGCTTTTTCTAGTATACTATAAAATATTATTTATGATTAATAACTGCTACAAAAACAAAAAGGCTTTTTATAGCAAGAATAATAATTATATAATATTTTGAAAGTGTATAATAAAATAGAAAAAAATATTTTTTTCTAAAATATGTACGCTCGCACATATTCGCACTTGACGAGCAACTACGAAAAATAAAATTTCGTACGCGATGTACAATACGACTATGGGACGTACAATATAAAATTTTAAATCAGTACCAAATTAAATAATAATAAAAAATATAGTAGAAATTTAGGGATTTTACATCCTACCCAACTTAAAAGAATTTAGTCCTCGAAATTAAAAATTTTAGGGGATGAGAGGACACAAGGGGGTATCAATGGGGATCCAACGATGACAAGGTTTTCACAAAATTATGTCGTAAGAAATCGCGATCTAGATCATAGAAAAACAATATGGTATGGTCACGGGTAATGAATAAGGGTCACGATTAAGAGAATGAAATAGATTCACTTAAATTAAGCGATTAGAGGGTCTTGATAGGGCCGAGTAGTTTAGGATGAAGATATAGCAACATCGAGTGGTAATGGTCATAATTGATAGGACAGCTAAAGGAATTTCAAGTATAACGCCTTCGTCCTTCGAAAATTGGTGAAGGCGAAAGCAATAAGG
Organism: Iris pallida; assembly: GCA_029216955.1. Taxonomy (NCBI): domain Eukaryota; kingdom Viridiplantae; phylum Streptophyta; class Magnoliopsida; order Asparagales; family Iridaceae; genus Iris; species Iris pallida. The sequence continues at coordinate 5,475,714 of JANAVB010030217.1, read as the reverse complement.
AGTTCAAAAGACGATATTTATCGAGTACGAATACGTGGTTCAAGGACGACCAAAAATTTCAAAAGGAGTTGTCAAGGCAGTCACGAATGGAATTCTAAAGGACAAGTTTAGCTATGTCCCCATCCACGTAGAGCGATAGATAAAAGCGAACCAAAGTGCACTCGGTTGATCAGACCATCATGTACCGGTTCTGAATAGACAATATGTTAGTGGACATGCCCAAATAACATATGTCTTGAAACAAGCTTGATAAAAGAATTGAGCTTGCAAAAACTAGGCTACATTAGCATCATTAGTTAGATAGTAAAAATATAGGCACGATGGTAGATGAAACAAATATGAATAGTCTAAGAGTCATAACAATCTTAGTTTTGTTTATTTCTATACCATCATTCTACGGTTTTATTGTCCAAGGTTTAGTTGACCAAAAGGGTTAAATTTCTCTAGTCTCTATGGTCTAGATAGTACTATTGGTATTTCCTTAATGGTCAAGGGTGTGTCAAGTCGTGGGGTATTCTACCCAACTTAAAAGAATTAAGCTAAGGGTGTTTGGGATATCTAACTAGTAGAGTCAATCTCTAGCAAGCACGAAGGGAAGATAAGAATATGGATGAAAGGAAGCAAGCAAGATGCAATTGATGAGTCAAACGGTAGATAAAATCAAGGAAAGAGGTCAAGTATGTGGATGAGATCCTAGACTTCTAATCCTATACGCAGGCTTGCCTGGTACGGTAAAGTAACCATACAATTTATCTCGACCTGCATGGGCCACCACAAAAACATGTAACGCCCCAGTCCCAAAATACGTAGGACTAGGAACGTAGACATGCCAGCTGTACTCATACGAAGTATACTCCAATATATAGAAACCTCGTATGAATACATAAGTTGTAAAATACAATAGAACCATAATTAATCTCATCCACACAAAATAAATGAATAAAAGATATATAATGATAATGAATTGTCTTGATACAATATGTTGGGCGGAGACAAATCCACTACCAACAAGTAAAGAAAAAATACAAAAGAAAAGAAATGAATTTGGCGAGCGAAGCGAAGACGATCCAAGTACAATCATCCTCGAAGAATAGCGATGAACACGGCTAGAGCTAGAACACCTGTGAAAGATAATAGCACACACCTGGAGAGATAATCAGGTCCTCAGAGGGACGTAACAAGACACATAATATCATGTCATATAAACTGAATAAATATTTTTCATATAAATAAGTCAATCGAATTATAACATGGTCCAATACGCACCTACTGAACGAGCGTACCATCCCCCCAACCAAACAAGGACAGGAGATGGTAAACTAATTCACGGTGACGTATCTTTCCATGCTATGAATCCAATATGGTATCCGGACCCCAACAAGGTTCAATACCTTCTCATCGAAGTAGTAAGTTACACCTACAACCAAACAAGGACAAGATGTGACAAACTATTCCGTGACAAGTTATTATTCCAAGCCACGGTCAGATACAAGTACCCAAACCAAAAGTACTCGTACCTTACGGATAAAGGTACCTAACCATTCTAAGTGAAATGCAGTTAAGAACAATATTTCCTACGCATGGGCCCTGGCTGAATAGGATCGGCATAGTCCCCCCTTGGGCACCAGAGGCCCCATCAGTAAGAGCATGACGTTCCGTAGAATCGTCAGTGGCCGTCAGTAATCATGGGTCATCAACCTCGTATCTCCAGCGGAGAGTCCGGGTCACAAGGGAAAGTGCATCGAAGCCCATACGCTAAGGAATTGTCCTCCCCGCCCAATGCCTACTATGTTGTATCCACAACAGTAACCACTATAACCGCTAAGTCAAACTAAGCATGCAACCTCTATTAGCGGTTATTCCTTTCACACGGCTTGAACATACTGGTGGCCCGCCAATCACGTATTTCCGTATCCTACATGCGACACACAACTTCGTGTTACAACGTGTCAAGGCCAATGAATGCAACACACAAGGTGGTCCCTTAAAATCTAGGTTTAATGTGAGAAAAAGAATACATAGCAGGAAATATAAATGAACAGTAAGTTCTAACAGGTTATGCCATGTATCACAGTTTATTTTGCATAAGGAAAATAATGAACAATATATGAAATATGAGCTAAAATAAGTAAACAGCAAATGGCAAGGTGTCTTGTCTGATAGGGCGCCTGGTGTGCTGCGATGATCAATGTGGCACGTACTGCGACTTTGGTGCAACAACTATGCAAGGGGACCTCTGTTGGCGATACGGGTGGTTCCATCGAGTCTAGGACGGTCAATTTGGTTAGGGTCAATAGGTGGAAGGAAAGAATTGGCAAGGGATAGGAAGATTGGGCTTAGTCTTTGGACATGATATTGATCGATAGAATTTGGATAAATAATATATATACAATTTTTTGAAAACTTTTTATAATACTAGAAAATAAAATTATATAAGAATCGAGTTTAATTTTATTTATTTAGTACAAAACTATTTTAAGTTTAAATAGTCCCAAAACGTAGACTTTACCAATACAAATAAAACATCTATTTGACTAAATCGCAAAAATACTTCATAGTAGCTATATATACAAAATTTAGTGCAATAATTAAAATTAAGTTTGGAAATAATGTTTTCTAGTAAACCATCTTTAGAATACCCTAAAAATATTTTAGTACATAGTTTAGTCTAAGCAAAATTTTATATTTATATCCTACCACACGTTTTAGAATTATCAATAATAAAATAATGATAATAACCAATAAAAACAATTTTACAATTATTTATATATACCATATATATGTATTTACTGCTTTATACTCATAAAATAATAGTAGCAATAGGGTAATAACAAACTTTATTAACAACAAAAATATTAATAATAACATATAATTAAATATAAATTCTTAATAATATAGTAAACAATTTAAATATAATAATCATACTGATATAATAATAAATACAATAATAATAATAATAATAATAATAATAATAATAATAATAATAATAATAATGGTAACTTTACAATTAGTGAATAAAATGAAAACAAACAAAAAAAACAAAAAAAAACAAAAACATCAAAACATAAAGTAGTAAGCTACTGCTCTCTATAGGTTATTAACTCAGAGAGAGAGAGAGAGAGAGAGAGGGAGTGAGAAGGAGAGAGAATCGAGTGAGAGAGAGGAAAAGAGGGGGCAAGAGGGTTTTCGAGAGGGGTCGGCCGGAGCTCGTCGGCGGCAAAGGCGATCGGCGGTCGGCGCGGTGGAGGGAGCGGGGGCTTGCGAGCGGGGAGAGGAAGAAGAAGTAGAGGGGGTCGTCGGGAGCTCACCGCTCCGGCGGTGGTAGAGGAAGCGGAGGCGAACGAGAGGATTTCGAGGGACTCGTCGGCGGATGTGGAAAAAGTCAGCGGCGGTAGGCGGTGGCTCGCACGGCGGCTCGCCGGCAGGCACGCGACGGAGGGGAGTGAAGGGGGTTTCGACGAAGGACGGTGGGGAAGTACGGGCGGAGTCGGCGCGCACGCCCGGCGGCGGAAGGGGAAGGCGCGGCGAGAAGAGGGTGTGGAGGCGCCGGCGGCTCGCGACGAAGGGGAGGACGCCGGCAGCAGAAAGAGGAGATGAGGACGGAGTCGATCGGAAGGGTAGCGGTCGGGCTGACACGACGGCGCCATGTCGAGCGGTCGCTGCTGATCGGGCGGCCTCGCCACGTGCATCCAGCAGCAGATCGCCGGCCATGGATCGACAGGGCGCGCACGGGAAGAGGACGACGGTCTGACACGACAGCTTGGCTGAACGCGACGGCCGGAGAGCGGTTTCGTGGCTCGGCGCGCGGCATGCCAAGGAGGAGGCTGACGCTGCTGGGGATCGATCGGTCCGGCGGAGCTTCGTCGGCCACAGGAAGGTAAGCGGTGGTTGCTCGGTTTTCGTTGGTTTGTGTCGTTTGTTGGTTTTGGTTGCGATGTCGACCGTGGTGGTCGAGAGTTCTAGGTTTGGCTGATAACGCCGGTGAGGGTGGTGGTGTTGGTGGTCAGGGTGGTTGTGGTGGTGGCGGTGTCGTCGGGAGGCTGTGTGGCTGTTCGGATTTGGGTGGTTGGCGAAGGGTAGCTGCTGGTGATGGTTGAGGGAGGTGGTTAGGAGGCGGGGTGGTTCGGTTGCCGGCCGGTGATTAATGGTCTGGAGGTCGTGGGTCGAGGAGCGGCGGAGCTGGACAGGGATAGTCGGCCAAGAAAGAGATTAGGGTTTAGAATAGGATTAAGGTTTAGAATAGAGGATTGGGTTTGCTGTGTCGAAATCGTGTCCGACATGCGGACACGAAGAAGAAGGTGAAATGTACATGTAAAAATATAAAAAAATAGTGAAAGAGAAAAATAGTGGCACGGACACGATGCACGGGGTTAGGATTGGAGAAATATTTATGGATGTGAATTGTGGAGAAATTAATAAAAAAGTTGGAGGAGTACCTGCCTATTTATATGATGTGGGAATTTCCAATTGGATATGATTAGGAAAATTTAAACCCAATTTAGATAATTCATCTATTTATTTAAATTAATTCAATAAATCCAAATCCAAATCAAAATCAAATTCCAAATACAAATCAAATTTAAATCTAATTAAATTATTGGTTTAAAATCAATGGGATAAATCAATTTTCAAATGTTTCACTATTAAATAAATCCATAAATTCAAATCAAGATTTAAATCCACAATAATTTCGAAATATATTTTCCAAAATACCAATAATAATAATTTTGAAAATAATAAATATTTTTAAATATCTTTTTGAATAATAAAATATTAATATTAATAAATCTCGAAAATTACATTTTTATTTAAAATAGACTAATAAATAATTATGAAATATATGTATGCACGAATAATGCATACATGATTATGCTTTTCCTAGTATACAATAAAATATTATGTATGATTAATAACTGCTACAAAAACAAAATGGCTTTTTATAGCAAGAATAATAATTATATAATATTTTGAAAGTGTATAATAAAATAGAAAAAAATGTTTTTTTTCTAAAATATGTACGCTCACACATATTCGCACTTGACGAGCAACTACGAAAAATTAAATTTCGTGCGCGACGTACAATACGACTATGCGACGTACAATAAAAAATTTTAAATCAGTACCAAATTAAATAATAAAAAAATATAGTAGAAATTTAGGGATTTTACACACACAATAAACAATTATTAGAATTAAATAATAACATAATGACAGGAAGCACACGAAAGGCAGAAGGCTATACCGTGTGGGTCCTACAAGCAGTACAAGGATCTAGCACGAAAACTGAGGCACGCGGGTCGACACGGACACGTAAACCGAGACGCGTACGAGAATCGAGATGATACGAAGATCAAGGCGAGTGAGAAACATAACGTGCACGCAAATCGAGACGTGCATGTAAACCGATCCGAGCACGCAAACCGAAATGTGAACGTAAATCGAGACATGTACGAGAATCAAGATGGCACAAATATCGAGGCGAACAGGAACGAGATGTGAACGTAAATCGAGACGTGCATGTAGATTGAGGGATCGCAAATATCGAGATGGCACAAGAATCATTATGACTCACAAATCGAGGCATGTACGTAAATCGAGACATGTATGCAAATCAAGGCGGTACAAGACTCAAAGAAGTACGCAATTCAATGTGGCACGCAAATTGATGCATGGACACAAATCAAAGAGACACGGAGTCCAAAGTGGCACGTAAATCGATGCGGGCACGTAAATCGGAGCGACATGAAAATCGAGATGGGCATAAAGGCCGGGACACAAAAATGAGGCAATGTGCAAACCGAGAGGGCACATTGCTCGAGACAGCGCGGGGCTTGAGGCATCCGGCTGCCCAAGGCAACACGTGGATCGAGGCGCACGCAAAATGAGGCACACACAAAATGATGCGCATGCTAACCGATGATGACACAAAGCACGAGGGGCACACCAATCGAGGGTGTACTGTTCGAGGCAGCGCACTATAGGAGGTAGCACGCAGATCGGGGCACGCAACTCGAGGAAAGGTACGGAGCACGAGGGATCACTGCCCGAGAAGCACACAGGCCGAGGGTGACTCGTTGCTCAAAAAGCGCGGGGCCCAAGGGCGTATGGCTGCTCGAGGCGGCACTGCCCTCGAGGTGCGATAGCTGCTCGCTGGAGAGGAGAGAAGAGAAGGGTGGAGGAGCTCGGGTGGAGGAGAAGGCAGTAGCGGCGGTTGTCCGCACCACAACGGAAGGAAGGAGAAAAAGGAGGCGGAGGCCGTGGTGGTGGTCGCGGGGGTGACGGGCGGCCATGGCGGTCGCCAGAGGCACCAGGGAAAGGGGAAGTGGTGGTGGAGGCGGCGGGCTGGGACGTAGCGACGACGATGGCCGGAGGCACAGGGACGAGCGGGAGAGAGAGGCAGAGAGCTGAGAGTGGGGAGAGTGAGGGGAGAGGGAGCTCGAGGGAGGGGCTGAGTGAGCGGGAGAGAGGAGAGCATGGGAGAGAGAGTGTCGAGAAGGGTTCTCCAGCAAGTGAGAGGGGGAGAGAGAGAGCAAGACGGAGAGATTGGGGGGAAGGGTGCAGCTGAGTGAGGGGAAGTGAGGGGTTAGGGTAGGTAAGGATGATGATAATAATAGGAATAATGAAGTAAAATTTTACCGCAATAAAATTATAGAATAATAGCATTGGATTCAAGAGTCAATCCCCAACAATCAAGGCTAACCCAAATCCAGAAAACATTATTAAAATTTTAAAAATTATAAAATTTTGAAATCGCTAAAATACATAATACAATCATATACATATTTTAAAATAATAGGAATATGACATTCTACCTACCTTATAAAAATTTCGTCCTCGAAATTTCAAAATTATTAAAATAGGGTTTTTAAAACTAGTACATATATATATGCCATGAAAACTCTACCCACCTTACAAAAATCAAGTAATACAAATAAAAATGAACAAAATCTCCATATTAAAACATCAAAGAAACAATATCTAGCTACACAAATCAACTCGTAAAGTAAATCCAAAACATCTAAAGAATTTTGAAAATTAAAATCTCACACGCTCAAAATAACGCTTGAATCAAAACGGGTACCAATATCGAAAACAATATCAGAAAACCTGAAATTCCAACTGCATAAAATCCACATAAAATCATAAAACACAGGATATCTGTCTCGAACCGACGATCGTAGTTTCCTAATATCCGAAAAATGTGTGTCATGGTCATTCCTTGCTACGCCATCTGGAATGGCTGCAAAAGATTCACCATGACACTATTATCGAACGGCTGCAACTTTCGTTACCACACCATCAAGGTATACTAGGGTCACCCGGTACTCTTGACAAATACCCAAAACGAATCAAATCCATAACCCAAATGTCCAATTCACTGAAATCACAAAACATCTAACAATATAACGAGTCCTAGATAATAATTAAAATCCAAAATTCAGGTGAATCATAACATACATCCAAAAAAAAATATTCAATAATAACCATAGATAGTTTTTCTAGGAAAATACTCCATATCCAAAATACATGCAAAATGTACTATATAGAGAGTATATCTATAATCAAAATAATATCTATAACAGGTAATCATGATTGCGGAAATGTCCAGAACCAAAGGAGCTGAAATGACACAAGATTATCCACTGGATATTCAACAAATGTCAAAATATCCCATCTCAGAGTCCTGATGAAATCTTCCTTCCATAGCAGTCAAGCTAATGCTCGAAGAGGGCGATAATGATACTAAGTCAACACGAAGTCAACGCACGAAAGGGATAACAAGAAATCAACTAATGTGAAACACCGATAGAGAGTACAGAACCCTAGATAGATAATCAAGTAACCCAATGATGGAGACAAGACAACGTCTTGTCTGATAAAGCGATCGACATGGCCAACTACATGATCATATCTATCAGACAAGGATCAGGGGTAGATAACAACGAATAAGACATAGCCAAGCAAGATAGGTCCAGTTAGAGATGAGGACCAATTCACAAGTTCAAGAGAGCGAAGGACAAGTGTAACAAGTGTGAATACCAAGAAATAGTGGAGTGAGATCAATAATCATGTGATACCAACAATATCTCAAAACGAGACCTGCATGGGCCACCACTAAAACCGTGTCATGCCCCAGTACCAAAATACGGGGACGTACGTCGGCCAGCTACATCATATAAGGTACGAATATGTTATACGGTAATGACGACTGTCAATCTTACTGGGTATCCTAGCATGCAATCATTCTATGGCCTAAATCTGATCTCATATCCACAACCAATCACAAAGAAATAATAAGCAAGAGAGAGAATCATATGGAAGACAGGAAATACTCATATGATAATCAGGAAATCTACAGTACAGGATAATAGTATAGATGAGTATACCTTCCCACAGTTCCTAACATGGTCAAAAACTGAAGCACATCCTCCAAGTCAAGTTTGGAAGATCCACAGGGTCGGTCACTGGCAATCTAGGAACAATCCAGGGTTGGTCAGGCCAACCGTAGCAAGGACCAGAAAGGAAGGCTCAAGGACGGGCGAAGAAAAGTCAGCAGGGTAAAATATGAAGCAGAAGAGCATACATGAACAGTAAAAAAGGGGGTAAGGATCGTGCAATACCAACATACGATAACAATCCACAACTAATGCAGCTAAATAACCAACAATCATCACAATCTTCCTAACATCCAATAATACCTGCATCGCCAACCGGAACTCGTAGTCTGTCAATGAAATAGTAATCCACCCCTATATCAAACAAGAACAAGGGAATGAATTACCACGTCGGGGTGGCGTTATGGGCCGGCCAGCTTAGCAAGTAGCAATCCATACAAGTTAGGTGAATAAGCGGCCACTCAAATGTCTATGGCTGTCTAGGTGGAGGTTTGGTTACCCCAACAATACAATATAGGAATCCTCATATCGTGTCGTCCTAGCAAGCTAACGGGGCCAAGTATATCAAGACTTGATGAGCACCAGTCCCTCGTAAGACCACCGGGCTTTGCATGTCACCACCGGTCCCTCGTAAGGCTACCGTGCTGAGCATGCCATGTATATAAGGTATAGTAAAGTAGCCGGATGCTGCCATCCTCTAATGCGGACGGTAATAATATCCGTAGCGGCCAGTCTGCACTCCTTGACTAGATGTCTGGGAAGCGGCTAGTACTGCACGATCTCGAGATTTCGTTCCCTTCCAATGCTTCTACCAGTTTAAGTTGCCTAGATTATCCATACATTTATTCGGAATCACATGCCGTGGTCACATGATCATCCTCCTAGATGTCGTACCTAAGTACGAGAACGCTAAGTATGAATCAACCTCGGCACCTATAGTCCCAGTTGTGATCCATCCTTAGTGTTATGCAACAAGCAAGCAAGCAATCTTGACCACGCTAAGACTATAGGCCAACTACCAGATACCCATGCATGTAATCATATAATATAGCTAGAATATCAAGATGGCATCGCAATGCCATATAATCATGGAAGTAGCACCTCAAGTGCCAGTAGACAAGGGGCACCGCAGTACAAAAATCAGGGCCAGTACATCAAAGGGTAAGCTGGACTTATAGCACGGATATAAGTAGTCATATCGGGGACAAGGTCAAATCTGTCAGTCACATAAAATCATCTGCCCACATCGTGGCATGGATATCATGTCAAGTACAAGATCAGAATCTCTATTATAATATCCCATCAAGTATACAAGGGAGCCTACAGCTCTAATCATCAAGTCGGCCTATCCATCGGATCAATCTATCAGGAGTCTTCCATCAACGATGGAGTGAATATCACGTCAAGAAAGACAATCACCAAATACCAAGCTCATCACTATAAACAATGCTAGGCCCTCTGGCTCACAATAATCCTCTGAATCAATGATCACAAGCTATCAGCAAACAAGGCTCACCACTACCAAGATATAGCAAACAAACCAGGTTTTGGGCGCTTGGGAAGTCGAGTAAAACTTATATAATAATACCCTCGATATTCTCCTCATTTTTCAAAATATTCACGATAATCAAAATCCAAGAGTCCACAGTTACGTCCGATCGAATTAGAACATCATCAAAAGAAATAGCAACACTATCCAAGAATCCACATGAGTCTATCAATCAATATCTCGAGATCATACTCTCCATAATACTCAATCCTCAGATATATCCAAAAATCATAAATCCCGAAACATAGGACAACTATCAGTCCTAGCTGGCAAGACTAGGATAACTCCTAGAAAGAATGGTCGGGAGGAAAAGAGTCTACTAATTAATATCACCGAAAAATGGCAAGGATTACATGGATCGCTCTGGAGCAAATCCACAACCCATAAACCAAACAAGGATCAGGGTTATAGACCGTCTCCCAAGTGGAACCGCGCTCCTTACGCTATTCGACGGACAAGACATGTCAAGTAACTAGGCGACTTATCTAGTCATGAGTCTACCTAGCAGGTACTGAGATCAAGTAATACTATACTACAATAGACGCACACGAGACTGGTTCAGCAAACAAAAGGAACGGTTCTGCCCAACTCTTCGAACCAAATTCTCGATCGAGAATTCTGGAAAAATTCGGCAGAGTTATCTTTATATTCTGGACAGGAGCTCCCAGCGAATTGGGGCTAAATCCACTCGACGCAACCCACCACAGAATCGCAGGCTGGGAACACTAAGTCTCAGCTCCCAGCAGTGCTACAATGCGTACCGAAAACCAAACCACAGCCGAGAACACTAAGTCTCGGCCTCCAGTAGCACTACGATGCGTACTGGGTGCCAAGTTAACACATGCAACAAGAATCGCCATGCAAGGCGCATCATAAACCCACAGTCATAATCCAAGCCACAAACAGAGTCACAGGCACAGTTATCCAAAGTCGTTACCCGACCGCGAGTCTGACACAGGGCATATGGGGACAATCCATACTCGTGAGTCATGTTCGTGTCCTCGGAGGTGTGGATGACCCGTCCGAGTTGTCCGATACGGCCTAACCCGGTATCAAAATAAGCTATCCTAAGTTATCATCATGGCAGTTCTACTACTATGCTACACTACTCATGGTTATGCATTTACAATTATAATTAATTAAATACAATAAAATCTAGAAAAGAGGATAAGAGTCGTCGATGAGCAAGGGATACTTGCCTAGAGGGCTCGACTAGGTAAGCAAGTCTTCGGCGATCGCGATCCAAGGTGGCACGTCCATCGAGGTCCACATAACACACAATAAACAATTATTAGAATTAAATAATAACATAATGACAAGAAGCACAAGGATGGCAGAAGGCTATACCGTATGGGTCCTGCAAGCAGTACAGGGATCTGGCATGGAAACTGAGGCATGCTGGTCGACATGGACACGTAAACTGAGACGCACATGAGAATCGAGATGATACGAAGATCGATACAAGCTGTAGAAGCATGGTATTTTAGAACCAGAAAGTCTATGCGCCAGACTACATGCGCCAAAGCTTGGACAAAGTACTTCACAGCAAAAAGCAACAAATATAGACATTGAAAGAGGACTTTTTATTTAACATATAAAAGTCTATTACATGTCTAAGAATGACTGTACAAAGGAGAATTTCTACAAAGAAAAGATCCTAAGTCTACAGCCAGCAATCAACATGCGCCCTCAACCAGGCGCATCCTAACATGCGCCCTCAGCCAGGCGCATCCCACCATGCGCCCTCAGCAAGATGCATCCTTTTCAGCAGCTCAGTTATGTGCATCCTCAGTTATGTGTATCCCTTTGGCAGCTCAGTTATGTGCATCCCTTCAGCAGCCCAGTTATGTGCCGCTCTTCCAGCCAGGCTCACCGTCGTCTAAATGCTTCGACTAATGAAGCATTTATTGAGAAGAACGAGGGTGGCAATCAACCCTCTAGCCCAGGAAGGAAAAAGAACCACAAGACAACCTGTGGCCAGGGGAGGCTTCGAAAGAGCCTCCAAACACCAAGGAAGACCGTGATCGAAACCACGGCCAAAGGAGCAGCTTTCAACACATGCCAGAATGGGCTACACCCATTTTGTAGGAAGAAAGAGCCACCAAAGCCGCAGCACCGCAATGCCGATCTACGGCTCTTCCTGTACAACGAAGACGAGGCCCGAGCATCCCTATCTTTGGATGCAACAGGCACCTTTCGCCTGCCTCGGAAGCCCTCGACTCCGACTTTTGGATGTAACAGTCACCTTCAAGTGCATCAACAAAGACACAGCGTCGCATCTTCGCTCGGGAGCATCTCGTCAACAGAATGCATTTGAGTACACAAGTTCATATCGAAAAGACGTGAGAGAACGAGAAGCAAACCTTCTCTCCATGCCACTATTTATAGGCCGGGCAAGTCAAACCCATGCGTCAAGTGGATGGCTCCCCGAATTCTATGCAATGAATTTGCATTAAATGGATGAACCGGACGCTTCGAATTCAGCCAAGTCAAAACGGCTATTTAAAGCACTCGAAGAACGTAACAGTCGCACCACTAAAGACGTGTCACGAAGCAGATGCGCCGGCCAGACCGCGCATCACACAGACGCGTCCTACAACACCAAGCGCGTCACAGGGGATGCGCCCCCATGCGTCCCCATATGCCTAGTAGAACGCCAACCGACGTGCCCACTCAGCTGTCCATCGAATGTCACAAACATTAAATACTGAACTGACAGAGTTGGCAGCACGCCTCCCAAAGTCTGAACAGTCGGCAGCTTTTTTAGAAGACGAAGCATCGCCAACGTCAGCGTCATCATTACTTCCCTCCGACGGCTACTGCCACGTGGCCACCCAACCATCTCGCATGCGCCTCCGCAGCCATGTACCCAAATCTGCATGCGCCTCAAAAGCCATGCGTCTCATACTTCTCCCTGATCCCAAAAGACAGGAGTTAAGTCACTTCTGAAGCCTCGCATGCGCCTCAAAAGACATGCGCCCAGAATGGTTCGTGACTCCTAAAGGTTACGAGCCAAAGTCTTCTCATGCATCCAATCCTAGGCGCATCCTACCAGATCATTCCCCACCAAATCAGAGATCTCCGAGCCATGGGTCGATGACACGTGTCCTTTGACTCAACTCATCCAAGATCTCAGCAACAGAAAGATCTTCTCCTCTGCTACGTGCCGGTCCACAACAGCAGTATGAAGAAGTCAACCCCTCGATCAGGGCGCATCGTCTATGCGCCTCCATTAGCAATCATTACGTGGAGTCCCCGCATACAGGCGCATCCTACATGCGTGCATGAGCAGCCAGCCTGCAAAACTATAAATAGAGGGATCATTTCTTTCTTCCGGAGGGACCTACCTACGTGCACACATATCAAGCTCTACAACGAACAGACAAAGACTTTGCACCACCAGAGAGGCAGATACAGACACTCAACGTCTTTCTCCTCTCAGCAAGCTCCAGCACCCAGAGCAATCCAGACCTTCAGAGAACCGATAACCGTCGTCAGATCGTCAACGGAGTTAACGCATTACCACTCACTCCATCGGCACAAGGGACCCAGATTAAACAAAAGTGTACTCCTAGGACTACGTCTAAGTCCTATATTGTAACACTGTTCTATTTGTATTGAAATTTATAATCAAAGAATTTTAATGGCAAACAAGCTGGCGACTCTGCTGGGGACCTCTTTCTCTTCCATCGAGAAAGCTGTGTCGCAATCCAATGACGTGAAGGTGGGCTCCTCCCACAAGACGCTGGTCGTACGCCTAAATCAACAGGCGTATGAGGAGTTTATCTCTGAAGGAAGTGCAAGTCCTTCGAAGCGGCTGCCGAAGCCGAAGAAGACCCGCCGAGTCTGGGTGCGCAAGGTCGACGCCTCGGGCACCACCACCGAAGGGGATGCGCCAATCCAGCCTTCCCTTCCTGCTGACGTCCTCAGCAACCAAGATGCGCCCGCTGGTGCAGCGCATCTCTCGGGGAAACGTGCGGCTAACCACGTTCCCCAGCCATCTCCCTCTCAGGCGAGGAAGATGCGTCGACGGAGCAGGGGTACAGCCAATGCCCCGCGCATTACCTCTGATGCGCCATAGAAGGTCTCTGTCTTTGACAGACTCACTCGCTGTAGTGGCGAGGAGAATTTGGATTCTGAGTACTACGCGTCCCAGCGGACTGGTACGAAGAAGTCCAAGGCAGCACGGGCCATGCATCCCAAACGTGCTATGCCAGCAACAAGCCAGAAGCATGTGCTCACAATCATGCGCGCTGCTGATGGTAAGTTGTACAAGGTCGACTCGAGTGCTGCGGTTCCGAGAACGATCGACCTTCAAAGTCCTTGTCTCACTTGGGCGCATCTACTGCGTGCACAACCAAGTCGAGTAAGGCAAACCCAGTGGTCTTGAACTCCCGCGCCTCCTCCGGTTGTGCGTTTGAGGTCCGCACAAGTCACTCCAAATGTTGTGGTTCCTCCACTCCTGATCGGGATGCCTGTTTGGTATTAGATCAGGGGACGCACCACTCACTTGACCACCCCGATGCTTGGCCTTGCCATGCGCCTGAAGGGGGTACAAAGGTGGCACTCTTCTCCAACGATCTGCGTAACGTGATTACTCACAAACGCCGATTAGGAGAGTTGACTGACAAGCACGATGTGCCTCTCACGGGGCATACTTGTGCTGTGGTCACCATCAACTGCTGTTACAAAGCGGCAGTCCCACCAAGGCAGTCGGTGTTCCAGCAGCTGCAACCATCGACACCTCTCCGACGTCGCCTCGGGAAGAAGGTGTCAACAGAAGAGGAACCAATGGTTGCTTCATGCAACGTGATCTCCAACTCCTCGTCAGTCCAAAAGGCGACTGGCAGTTTCTCTTCCTCGTCCAAGAGCCAGCCGAGGAAAACCAAGACAGCTGTCTCATCCTCCGGAGTGTTCGAAGGCACTCGAGCGAGGAAGAAGATCTTGGAGGAAGCTGGGGGTAGTCAGACCCTTGTGGAGCCTCCTTCCGAAGACGAGGGTGTCCAAAGCATACCTGGGGCAGATCCTCGAGACGAAGTCAGCCTCCCAGAAGCCCCTAAAGACGAGAATATCCCCAGAACATAACTGGAGATAGTCTAGCATCTGCGGACCCGAGTTCCGGAGAGGAAGAGGCCCTTCAAGACGGAGCTGATGGTAATCAGGCCCTTGCAGATGCGCCCGTGGTGAATGTTCTCCCGAACATAATCGGGGGTAGCCAAGACGAAGCTCTAGGAGAGGCAACTCCCCTACAAGAGAGTGAGGCCGAGAGTGAGGCCTCAACCCATCTATCCACTCCCGGCCGCGTCATGACAGTAAACGTGACTGGGGCTGATGTCGAGTCTGATGCGCCGCCAACAGACCTCGTCCAGCACATAGATACTCTGGAGGGAGGACTCAAAACCCTCTCTGCCTCCATGCAAACACTGACTCAAGCAGTATTTGAGATACGGTCAGCTTTGACCAGGACACCTTCTAC
The DNA here is from genome assembly GCA_029216955.1 of Iris pallida. Classification (NCBI taxonomy): domain Eukaryota; kingdom Viridiplantae; phylum Streptophyta; class Magnoliopsida; order Asparagales; family Iridaceae; genus Iris; species Iris pallida. The sequence goes on along the minus strand of JANAVB010030217.1, from coordinate 5,460,293 downwards.
CGATCCCGATATCCAGGGGCCAATGGAGAGTCGAGTGTAGCCCTTCAACGGGTATCCTCGGACGCAGATCGCCGCAAAGCACCTCGGATGTCAGAGCCCTCAAATGCTCAACATCCGGTGGTACCACCTTTCCCGACTCCCAGCTCCACGAAAGACGTGGTCGAGATGATCAGGGACCTGCGCGAGCGCTTTGAGTCCAAGACGAGGCAAGAGGAGCGCCAGAAAATGGGCATCCCCCAGCCTTATCCCCTCGAGTGGAACAAGGTGGTTTATCCTCCAAAGTATAAACCACAAACACTGACGCCATACGACGGGAAGGACTCTCCGCGTCGCTACCTGACGTATTTCCAGTCTCAGACGGGACATCTTCCGAAGGATGATGCGCTACTTACCAGCATATTTATTGGGGCACTGAAAGGAGTGGCGTACGACTGGTACTGCAGCCTCCCCGACAATTCAATATCTTCCTTCGACGACCTGATGCGCCTCTTTCTCGACCGTTTCTACGACGACGGGAAGGACATGACAATGGCGTCCCTTATAGAGATACGCCAGAAGGAGAAAGAAACAGTTCGAGGGTTCATCGAACGCTTCCGACAGGCCTGCTTCAGACTGCCCCCGGGCATGCCAGAACATGCGCTTCTCTCCTCTTGCAACATGAACATGCTGCCCGCAGTCAAACTCTGGCTCAACTCTATTCCTCCCCCCGACTGGAGCTCCTTGATCATTGAAGCAGAAGCCGCGGAGAAGAAGGCAGCCAACGCTCGTCTTCTGGGAGTCAGTTTCCCTGCCTTCGAGGATAAGGGGAAACGGCCTGCAGCTAACAACCCTGGACAAGAAACGAAGGGAAAACAGGCATTAACTGTCAATACCTCAAAAGGTGCATCAGCACCTACCCAGAAGCCTCCACTTGCACCAAGGCCAAAGGAGGTTTACTCGTTCAACAACGAAGACACCCTGCAGCTCTTTGAGATACTGAAGTAGGGTGACAAGATCAAGCTTTTGGACCCGAAGCGTCCCGATAAGGTTGGGAAAGTGGACAACCCGAGGTACTGTCACTACCATCGGTTTGTCGGACACCCAACCAAGGACTGCTATGTCCTCAAGAATTACATCCAGCGCATGATCAATGAGGATGTAATCTCCGTCGACTATAAAAAGAAGACGGTGTCGGCCAACATGGTGTCACTCCAGTTTGGCACCCTACCGCCGACTACAACACAAGATGGCGTCGTCTCCATCCCTAAGACGACAATGGAGGTGGTTAACTTACCACCAACCCGTGACAATATGAGTGGACTCATCCCACTCACCACATCTCGGGGAGAGATCCTGTGGGTTCACCCCGATCTCGTCTCCGAGGTGACTCAACCGGAGGTACGCCCTACCTCAAAGTCTAAAGGCAGGAAGATCAAGTCTTGCCGCATGGTCTCTTCTTCAGCAGAAGAGGCATTTCCTGTGCAGACGCGTTCACAACAGAACGCCCAACCCGATGAAGCTGTCGTCGAGGTGGTGCCTCCTGGCACCATCCCTGCTGTCCAGGACGAGGGCCCGTCTAAGCCCTCAGTAGCCAATAAACAGAAGCAGATAGAGGCCCGCTTCGATAGGCCTCTGCAAAAAGAGAATGCTTCGGGGCTAGCCAAGCCCTACAACTTCGATATACTGGCGCAACTAGCCAGTACTCCTGCCCGCCTATCTCTGTTCGACCTCCTCCGTCTTTCCAAAGACTTCCGAGAAGCTCTCTGCGAAGCTCTGAAGGATGCTGAATCCTTTCTCAGTCAGGTCAAGCAGCCTGAAGATCTCCCGACTGTGTGCAAGCACTGTCACTGTACGGAGGAGGTTATCCCCAATATAACCTTCACCAAACAGGACATGTTGCTCAAACACAATCGATACAACAGGTCGCTATATTATACAGGGTACATCGGTTCAGTCAAGGTGAAGCAGATTCAGATTAATCCGGGGTCTTCCCTCAGCATCATCCCGAAGACGCTGCTCTCAACACTGGGGATCCCAATGTACCGACTAGCATCCTCCAACACGATAATCAGTGGTTTCAACGCCAGCAAAAGCGAACCACTGGGAAAATTACGACTAAAGTGCCACATCGGTAACCTCAAAACCGAGATCACTTGTTATGTCGTGGACGCTGAAGTCAACTACAACATTCTGTTGGGTCGCCCATGGCTGCACGAGTACATGGTGGTGCCATCCACGCTCCACCAATGTATGAAGTACGTGTCCACCAACAACGTCATCCGTACGGAGTTCGCGGACATCGACCCCTTCAAAGGGATTGAAGCCTACTTCACCGATGCCGACTTATCACCTGACGATGAGGAAGCCAATGATACTGACGACGAAGCAAAAACGGCAGCAGAGCCGGACATGGAGCCTGAGGTCACTCCCGATGCTCCTTTGAAGATCCGACTCAAAGGCAAACTGCCTCAGAAGTTGCCCCCCATGAGCATTAAGCTACCCTGGAAGGCACCAGCTGCTCCTGAAGCTCCCCTGAAGATACGGCTCAAGGGAAAGCCGCCTCAAACATCGGCTCCCCTTGTGGCAAAACTACAGGGGAGGGCGTCAACCACCAGAAGCAGAGCGGAAGCACCTCTGAAGGTGCGTCCCAAGGGCAAGCCGCCGCCATCCCAGCCGCCAGAGAAGGCCCAGGTAGTCCTCTCGGACTCCCAGATCAGCGCTGTGGTGGACCCTCCCGATCCTACTCCAGTGCTTACAGATGAAGAGCTGGGGGAATATATCTCGGCCGATGTAGATGCCCCATCTCTCGATAATGTAATCCCACGGGATAAAATCTCATATTTCATCAATAACAGAGTATCTTTTAATTATTCTAGTCTTCCACATTGGAATGCCATGTATACATTAGATAACGCTCTACGGTCGTTGCAAACACAAATAACGACCGTCCATTATGTAAATCGAGTAGTCTCGTCCCAAGGGGTCTGTTACATAGTCCCACCATGGAGTCGAGATAAAGAATCCATCATCTTCGGCAAGGTCGAGCGTCATCAAGACCTCCCGCCACTCGAGCCAGGACCAGATGCCGGCAGAATACAACTCTATCGGTACACGGACAAGGCAAAGTACCTCGTCCAAAAGATTGGTTACGACCTAAAAAGCGACAAAGGCCTGAACTACGGCAAAGGTCGACGTCTCCCTCTCCGGCTTCCAACACCTAAAGGAAAGCTGCAAGACTACTACAATAGAACTCGACGGGGGGTAGGCTATGTTACACCACCGTCAACGCCAGAGAGTTCAGACGCAGAGGAAGTTGAACATCCTCACTCGTCTGAAGTATCAACGTGGGATTCCAATACCAGTACCGGATCTGTCTTCAAGAGAGTGCTGTCAGCCAACATGACATCTGTACAATCTCAAGAAGAAGAATGCGAAGGCCAAGCGCCGGAATTCTTCGAAGAAGAACCCTGGGCTCAACGCCTGGGACAACAATGGGAGTCTCGTTTCGAATTACGTGAACCTTCTACCGAAGACGAAGTCGAGCAGATCGACCTTGGGGATGGATCTTCTTCCAAACCCATCTTTATCAGCAAAAACCTAAAAGGAGAAGACCGAGAATCTTTAATCCAGTTGGCTAAAGGGTATATCGACGTCTTTGTCTAGAGCTACGAAGATATGCCGGGACTTGATCCCCAAATTGTGATGCATAGGCTGAATATCTTACCTGATGCCAAGCCTATCAAACAACAACAACGACGCTTCCGTCCGGACATCATGAACGCCATCGATCAGGAGGTAGACAAACTCTTGACCAGCGGTTTCATCCGTGAAGAGCAACACCCATATTGGATAGCCAACGTCGTCCCCGTCAACAAGAAAAATAGGAAAATACGAGTCTGTATCGACTTCAGAGACCTCAACTCTGATTGCCCGAAGGACGAATTCCTGCTTCCAATCACCGACGTGATGATCGACAACACATGTGGCTTCGAGCGCATGTCTTTCATGGACGGGTATTCGGGCTACAACCAGATCAAGATGTATCCCGATGACGCAAAACATACGTCATTCAGGACTCCAAAGGACGTTTTCTGTTACACAGCGATGCCCTTCGGCTTGAAGAACGCTGGTACAACATATCAACGTGCTATGAGCACCATTTTTCGTCAATACCTTCGCAAGACAGTCGAATGCTATGTTGACGACATCGCAGTCAAGAGCCGTCTCAAAGGAGATCACCTGCAAGACCTCAAGACAGTCTTCGACCTCATGCGGGCGCATCAACTCAAGATGAACCCCGCTAAATCCTTCCTTGGGGTTTCGAGCGGAAAGTTCTTGGGCTTCATCATCACGGCGAAAGGCATTCATGTCGATCCCGAGAAGACCAAAGCCATTCTTGATATGGACCCTCTGAAGAATCTTCGAGAACTGCGAGGCCTACAGGGATGTCTGGCATACATCCGGAGGTTCATAGCAGACCTTTTCGGCAAATGTTAACCCTTCACCCAGCTCATGAAGAAGGGAGTCTCTTACGTCTGGATAGAGGAATGCCAAAAGGCTTTCGACGACATCAAAGCCTACCTGACGAGCCCTCCAGTCCTGGTGGCACCCGTCACCGGCAAACCATTCCTACTCTACGTCCGTGCCATGGATCATTCCCTCGGCGCCCTGCTAGCTCAGAACAGCGACACAGGCTATGAGCAAGCAATCTACTACCTCAGCCGAACTCTGATCGGGGCCGAACACCGGTACAACCCCGTTGAAAAGGAGTGCTTGGCTCTGGTATTTGCCATCCAAAAGACTCGTCATTATGTCTCGGGCCAGACAATTCATGTCATTTCCTGAGTCAATCCGCTCAGAGTCCTCATGACGAAGCCAGGATCATTGAACTCCAGGCTAGCCACATGGGCGATCTTGCTAACGCCATACAACATGGTGTTCGTTCCACAAAAAGCTGTTAAGGGTCAAGCTCTGGCCGACTTTTTAGCTGCACACCCCATTCCAGAGTCCTCAAGGCTCTATGAAGACATCCCGGATGAGGTCCAAGAATCAAACGTCACCGAAAAAGGCTCCGTCTGGCGGATGTTTTTCGATGGCGCTTCAAGAACAGGCCCCAAAGGCCAAATCATCGCAGGAGTGGGGGTGGTATTAGTCTCCCCCGATCAACTGGTCATCCAGCGTGCTTACTCCCTTTCGAAGTCGTGCTCCAACAACATTGCCGAGTACAATGCGCTCATTATGGGACTCCAGCTAGCACAACAGCTGGGGGTGAATCATCTGGAAGCCTACGGCGACTCAAAGCTCGTCGTAAACCAGATCAGAGGGCAATACGAGGTTCGCCATGAAGATCTGATCCCCTACCATGAAGTTGCATTGAACATCATTTCAACCTTCATCGGGTTTTTTATCGAATACGTACCTCGTCTATAAAATCTAAAGGCTGATGCCCTGGCTGGCCTCGTAGCCTCCTTGGCGGCACCCCTCGGAACTCAACACTACGTCACGGTAGTGGGTCGAGACTTGGTCTGCCCTAAAAACAACCTGCGCTCACAAGTGGCCCACGCCATGTCAACAGATGCCGGTGTTAACGTCCGAGATTGGAGATTCCCGTTCATCGACTTCGCTGTCTACGGAATTCTTCCAGAGGACCCGAAAGAAGTCGTCTCAGTCAGGAGACGCTCTCTTCGATTCTACTACGATACAGTCACTAAAATGCTGTACCGACGCTTCTATGATGGACTTCTCCTTCGATGTTTGTCCAACGAAGAAGCAGTCGAAGCCCTTCGAGAAGCTCACGATGGAACCTGCGGGGCCCATCAACCTGGCCCTAAGTTGCAGGATCGACTGCGATGCATGGGCTACTACTGGCCAACCATGGCCGCTGACGCTGTCGAATATGCTAAGAAGTGCCATGCGTGCAAGCTTCACGCAGACTTCATTCATACACCGTCCAAACCACTACATCCTACAGTCGCCTCTTGGCCCTTCGAAGCTTGGGGAATGGATATTGTGGGACCGATCACCCCTCCTTCATCGAGAGGACACCGCTTCATCCTAGCAATCACCGACTACTTCTCCAAATGGGCAGAAGCAGTTCCTCTGGCAGAAGTAAAAAGCTCCAGGGTGATCAGCTTCATCAAGCACCATGTCATCTACCGTTTTGGGATACCCCGAAGGATCATCCACGATAATGGTCCTCAGTTCATCAGCCATGTTTTCAGCCGATTCTGTGATAAGAATCGCATTCAAAACGTGGCATCAACCGCCTACAATCCGGCAGCAAATGGATTAGTCGAGGCATTCAACAAAACTATCGTCAGGCTACTCAAAAAGGTCGTGTCATCTAACAAGTGCGACTGGGACGAAAAGCTTGGCGAATGCCTTTGGGCCTACCGCACAACGGTACGGACCCCGACGGGCAACATACCATTCTCCTTGGTCTACGGGAGCGAAGCGGTACTGCCTCTCGAGATTCAGATACCCTCACTCCGCGTAGCAATCACAAACCAACTCACAGAAGAAGACAATCAACGTCGTCGTCTGCGGGAACTGGAGGCACTTGATGAAAAGCGTCTCCTAGCTCAACAATGCATCGAACTCTACCAAGACCGTATATCACAGGCTTTTAACAAGAAGGTCAAGCAGAGGACTTTCCAAGTTGGCGACCTGGTTCTGGCAGTCAGGAGGCCGATGGTGTTGACTCACAAAATACCAGGAAAGTTTGAGCCCAAATGGGAAAGACCTTTCATCATCGAGACGGTATACTCAAACGGTGCTTACCGCCTTGCCAAACCCAATGGGGACTTGTTCATGATGCCCATCAACGGCAAGTTCCTAAAGAAGTACTACTCTTGACATCTTTCAGACATGTGCTTCACCAGGGGATCTGTGGACCCAATCATCAGGGCTCACAGACAATTCCCTTCCACAAAATCATACGCTTCTGGAACCCAGTTGTTCCGTAGCATCCTCCATTAGAAGGACAACCACGTCCACATCACCTCTGAGTTGTTCCCTTACACCCCATAAAGCAGAATCTTACATCCCATAAGACTACGCTATCCACCATGTTTACCACGTCCACATTACCTCTGAGTAAACATCCCGTACAGACAACCCCCGCGTTGCCGTACATTGATTGCGGAACTTCCACGTCCACATTACCTCTGAGTAGTTCTGTGTATCCCCTAGAGTCATTCCTACCACGTCCATAACACCTCTGAGTAGGAAGATTATATTATTTGAACCCCATATTTGCCACGTCCACATTACCTCTGAGCAAATATATTGGGTCCTTCAAACTTATTATCTGTACCTAAAACCAAGGTACGCAAAAGATAATAGGTCCAGAAAAATCATCAAAGTTCATGACAAGCCAAAATGAACACATCGCAGAAAATGGTGTACTTCTTTATTTCTAAAAAAGGAGAGTAAAGGATTACACTATCCCCAGTAAGAGTTGCAAAAATACAAAAAAAGCAGAGACTACAAGCCCTAATCCCCAGGGCTGGCGAAAAGCTCTGCGATTCGGCGTTTCAAGTCTGCCGCCCGAGTCTCCACAGTCGCCAAGACTCGACGTTCAGCTTCTTGACGCATCGTTTCAACAGCCTCAGCAGAAGTTTCATTCTCGTGCTTCTCATCAAGCTGCTGTCTCTGCTGAGCTAGGGTAAAAGCTCGGAGAGTGAAAGCTGCTTCCTCCTTCTTGAATGCTACATGTTCAGCCTGGACACGTTCGGCGTCCAATAGGAGTCGGGCCTGCTGGTCCTTAAGGCGACGCATCTGCGCGTCAATCTCTACGATATTAGCGTCCAACGCAGCCCGCGTCTCCACTGTCTCCCGCGTAGACTGAGATAATCGCTCCACTGCAGCTTCAGTCTCAGCCACTTCGTGTTCCCAGACACTCAATGTGGCCTGGTAGGAAGACTCAGTCTCGGTGAGCAGCTTCTCCTTCTCCGCATCTATCAGGACGGAGAGGTCATTTTGCTGGATGCGCTCTAATTCGAAAAGCCGCTGGTCCAACTCAGCCACCGTAGCTTCCAGAATGACGGCCATATGATCATGGCCCTGGTGAATACCGATCAAGTTGATATGAGGCAGTGCTAGAGTTCTTGCTGTCGTAAAGCTCCCCTTGGCGTCCATCACTACCGATACCCCCCTCTGCAGCATTTTGCACACAGCCTCAATGATGAATTTCACATATTTATCTGTGTCCGCCAGCACCTGCGGCGTCATAGCAGGGGTTGGAGGAGCTACTCCAGTCGGCGGACCGGAAGAAGACCCGTTGACCTCAACCTGCGAGGCTGGAACCTCGGTATCAGTAGGCTCTTCATCAACAGGGGCCTGACTACTAGCCCGAGGAGCCAAGGGAACAGAAGAAGCCGGAACAGGCATCGAGATCGTACCCCAAGTGGAAGGAGCAACAGAGGGTTCCATCATACCCTTACCCTTCCCAAACTCGGAAGTACTACCGACGTCAGCGGCCACCTCTCCAATCCCCAACGTGCTATCAGCAGCCAATACTTCCCCCGACAGAACGAAAAGATCAACACTTGCCTCCTGACTCGTCCATGAAGCTAGGACCGCCAGACGAGTCTCTTCATCAAATCCCTCCACAGGGACAGGATCTGTCGCTGCCTCCTGATTGGGAGCCACCTCAGCTTCCGCCGCTGAGTCTGGGGTAGGGCTCGGCAATGATGCAGCCGACCTTCCCTCATCATAACAAGGAAGGGAATCAACCCTCTCCTCTGTTCCAACCATCTTCGTTGCCCCGCAACAGGCTCTTGCAATCCTGGAGCGACGTCATCTAAAGACGACGAACTCCACTCCACATCATCATCACGAAGTCCCGTGTCCGCCGAACCCTCAACGTCCAAGGCCCTCACGGCGGCTGGCACCTTCCCAGAAGTTGCTGTAACCTCTGCATCTCTTTCAACAAAGTCTGGAGATAGTAAAACCTCTGCAGGAATATCTCCAGGACCCTCCTCTATTGGAGACATTACCATCGGAGGGATGTGCTCGTCAGAAGAGCTTGCTACCTCCTTCAGTTTACTGACACCCAATTTTGAAATACGGGTCTTCTTCTTCGACGATCCCTACAAGAAAAAAAGCATAAGTCACCAAAATGACAAGATGAGCCAAAGTTACGGAGGACTCCTTACCTCAGCAGGAGCTGATTCTACTGGTGGTACAAGTGGCACTCCCGTTGCCTTTGGAGTCGTCGGCTTTCTCGACCTTTTTGATACAGACGAGCCGGCTTTCGCGTCAGCTCGCCTCTTCCCGACAAGGGGATCTCTCACTGTGGTTGCAGCAGCAGCCCAATATCTTACCACTTCTGGTGGACGATATGACCGAGCCACCGTCAACATATTCGCCGTGGCCTCCAGCTGAGTTCCAATGATGAAACTAGTCTCTCTATCATAACCTGGAGATGCAGCATTCATTGTGCAATACAGCTTAGCGGCCGAATATAGGATCTGTGGCCGAGGGTTGCGAACGGGCGCCGTAAACTGAACACCAGTGCACCCGGTATTGTAATATTGCCAGCCCCGGGCTCCATCCAACAAACTACCGATGAACCTCAGACTGTTACTGCGATTCCGTAGCATTAGCTGTATATAACCAAACTGGCGAGCGAACCGGCTGGACAGGTATGGCTCCAGATAACACCTATTCTGGTTCCGATAGACCAAGTGAGAAGGCCGAATACTTTGCAACCAAGAAAACCCCATTTCGGCAGAGTAATCGTGTCTTCACCAGAATCGACTAAATCTTGGTCAGCCTCGAAATCTTTGAAGATGGGGCCAACCTTGACAATCTTCCACCCCAGAAGGTAAGACAAAACTCTCCTGCAAACAGGGACGCCAGTGTGTAACCACTTCCTCTTGTAGAAGCGGCGAATAAAGGCATCTCCTTCAACATGATCCTCCTCCGGACCTGGACTCATCACGTTCGGATGATGCAGAATCAGCCATCCCATAAGATAATAGAATAGCAGTTCAGCCCGGGGAAAGTTATCGTTTTTACCTCTCCCCTGGATCACATCATCAGCAAAAGTCCTCAAACCCCACAACAGGTTACACACCATCGCGGGAAGGAGAGCTAAGGGACGCCCAAAAGCCAACTTTATGGCAGGCAAAATAAGGTTCCGGTGTACCCTCTCCACGGCACCAGATCCGCCCGCAAACACACAATCTCGGAGCCATATCATCAAGTATGCCGTCAGCACCGCCTTAGACGACATCCGGTGCGCACAGTGCCAGAAGCAGCTTTACGCGTTCTCGCCATCCTCATTGGAACGAGGAGTCCTCTCGTCCAGCCGGCTTATCTCAGAAGTCACTTCCGCATGTTTCAGCCCTTGCGGAGTCGTAAACCGGATCCTCGAGGGGTCCGCTAAATCCTGCTTGAAAACATAATCCCTCCAAGCAGTCACATGAGGCTGGGTCTTGCCTTTGTCCTTTCCGTACATCAAATAATGATGGCTCGCCACTTCTTTGAAAATGGCCATCATCTCCGAGTCCTTATTTTCCAGAACTTGGATCTCTTCATTGGCCATCATCTCCGAGTCCTTATTTTCCAGAACTTGGATCTCTTCATTCGACGGGAAATATTCTTCATACGGTTCTGAGCCCCAGGGAAGCTTCGACACTTCGTACATCTCGTGGAGAGCCAACCCCAACTCCCCCACTGGAGTATAGAAAGTGCCAGTCTGGGTATTGAACAATTCCAAGAGTGCAAGGAACATAGGCTTATTGAGATCCATGCCAGCCTGTATGGCACGGATAGCGGCTGTCAGCCCAATCTCCTTAAGCTCAGCCTTGAACTTCGAAAGCACCCAAATGGTCAACTCGTCCCACCTCGAGATATGATGACACCAACCTTCAACCCTAAAGCCACCTTTCGGATACATGACCCTCGATGTCAGCATCCGACTTGCGAAGGTTGAGGCATTGAAGGCAAAAGTGTCATTTGGGACTTCACTGTAGAGGCTCCCAGGACGCAAAGTTCGGCAACTGAACGAGGGACCAGTTCGTGAAGCAGCCAGGGTATCCCTCTGGTTCGAGGTAGCATCAATCGAAAGAGTACCCCCCAGGGCCCCTCCCTGAGAAGGAGTAAGATCCCAGGGCATCCTTCTCTTCGAAGCTAAACGATAGAAGGCTGTCAGCGGCAACTGGCGGTCAAGTTGTCGCATGTACAACACCATGCCTTTGCAGAAAAGAACCAGTCTTCTTTGACCTTCAGTATCTTCGCTTCAGTGGAGATCAGGCGATCACCGAACAAAAAGGCAGGTTTTAGGAAGGTCATATCCTCGGATTCAGTAGATTTCAGTTTTCTGCTCTCCATCATACTCTAGAGAAAAATTGGCAACTGGTTCTGGATCTGCAGCACCCTCTCAGGATGTTGATCCTGTAAGATAGCACCCTTGGCAGGGTTGACAACCGCCTCGTCAAAATCAACCCCCATTTGACAAAGGGAAGCATCTAGAAGGACCTCATTCAGCAAAGGAATTGTCATCGATACTGGCACAACAAAAATCAAAAGTCAGGCAAAAAGACAAAGTACGTCAAAGCAACATGGCGTATCATCTGGGTTTAAACCCATGCGTCTCAGTAAATGGCTTCGACGCATCATCAGGGTGTAAACCCATGCACCTCAGTGAAAGGCTTCGGCGCATCATCAGGGTATGAACCCATGCGCGTCAGCAAATGGCTTCGGCGCATCATCAGGGTATGAACCCATGTGCGTCAGCAAGAGGCTTCGGCGCATCAGCAGGGTGTAAACCCATGCGCGTCCGCAGTTAAACCTCGGTGCATGATAAAGGCCTAAACCTATGCACGTCGGCGGGGTAAAACCTCGGCGAGGACAGAAGTCCATGTGCGTCGGCTGAGGAGGGTTAGGGCACACCAACTCAGTCGCATGATCCAAAGATCGTCTGAACAAAGAAAGCAGTGGAAAAGACGACACCCACCCATCACAGCGGGACGAACGTCGGTCGGAGTCACAATAGTGATAGGAGCATCCTCCTCGGCATACTCTACCGGCTCCTTTCCCTTGCCAGCACCGCCGCGAGGAGTCTTGGGAGCCATTTCTTTGAGAGAAGAAAAGTTAGGGTTTTTTGAAGAAGAACTCTAAAGAAAGCAAAAGCAAGGAGAAGAAGAACTCTCTCTCTCCATCTCTCGCCTATTTATAGGGCTTGGTCGTACGCGTGAACCGATGATGTGTGATCTCAGCCGTCGCCTCGGGTTCTGTGAAAAGATAACCATAAATAAAACCAAAAAAGATCATCATTAATCTTTTTTCGGTTACCGAGGCGTCATCATTTGCACTAACTGAGCGGAGCATATGCCCTATCATTGACGTGCGTAGTATCTATGCGCCCCGACGGTCATGCGCCTCCACTACCATGCTTCTTATTCAAAGTATTCCAAAACTTATCCAAAAGTTTTAAAAACTTTGAAGGAGGTCTTGTAGAAGCATGGAATTTCAGAACCAGAAAGTCTATGCGCCAGACTACATACGCCAAAGCTTGGACAAAGTACTTCACAGCAAAAAGTAACAAATATAGACATTGAAAGAGGACTTTTTATTTAACATATAAAAGTCTATTTCATGTCTAAGAAACACTGTACAAAGGAGAATTTCTACAAAGAAAAGATCCTAAGTCTACAGCCAGCAATCAACATGTGCCCTCAGCCAGGCGCATCCCAACATGCGCCCCCAGCCAGGCGCATCCCACCATGCGCCCTCAGCAAGGCGCATCCTTTTCAGCAGCTCAGTTATGTGCATCCTCAGTTATGTGCATCCCTTTGGCAGCTCAGTTATGTGCATCCCTTCAGCAGCCCAGTTATGTGCCGTTCTTCCAGCCAGGCTCACCGCCATCTAAATGCTTCGACTAATGAAGCATTTATTGAGCAGAACGAGGGTGGCAATCAACCCTCTAGCCCAGGAAGGGAAAAGAACCACAAGCCAACCTGTGGCCAGGGGAGGCTTCGAAAGAGCCTCAAAACACCAAGGAAGACCGTGATCGAAACCACGGCCAAATGAGCAGCTTTCAACACAACCAGAATGGGCTACACCCATTTTGAAGGAAAAAAGAGCCACCAAAGCCGCAGTACCGCAATGCCGATCTACGGCTCTTCCTGCACAACGAAGACGAGGCCCGAGCATCCCTATCTTTGGATGCAACAGGCACCTTCCGCCTGCCTCGGAAGCCCTCGACTCCGACTTTTTGATGTAACAGTCACCTTCAAGTGCATCAACAAAGACACAGCGTCGCATCTTCGCTCTCGGAAGCATCTCGTCAACAGAATGCATTCGAGCACACAAGTTCATGTCGGAAAGACGAGAGAACGAGAAGCAAACCTTCTCTCCATGCCACTATTTATAGGCCGGGCAAATCAAACCAATGCGCCAAGTGGATGGCTCCCCGAATTTTGTGCAATGAATTTGTATTAAATGGATGAACCGGACGCTTCGAATTCAGCCAAGTCAAAACGGCTATTTAAAGCACTCGAAGAACGTAACAGTCGCACCACTAAAGACGTATCACGAAGCAGATGCGTCGGCCAGACCGCGCATCACACAGACGCGCCCTACAACACCAAGCACGTCACAGGGGATGCACCCCCATACGTCCCCATACGACTAGTGGAACGCCAACCGACGTGCCCACTCAACTGTCCATCGAATGTCACAAACATTAAATGCTGAACTGACAGAGTTGGCAGCACGCTTTCCAAAGTCTGAACAGTCGGCAGCTTTTTCAGAAGACGAAGCATCGCCAACGTCAGCGTCATCATTACTTCCCTCCGACGGCTACTGCCACGTGGCCACCCAACCATCTCGTATGCACCTCCGCAGCCATGCGCCCAAATCCGCATGCGCCTTAAAAGCCATGCGCCTCATACTTCTTCCTGATCCCAAAAAACAAGAGTTAAGTCACTTCTAAAGCCTCGCATGCGCCTCAAAAGCCATGCGCCCAGAATGGTTCGTGACTCCTAAAGGTTACGAGCCAAAGTCTCCTCATGCGCCCAATCCTAGGTGCATCCTACCAGATCATTCCCCACCAAATCAGAGATCTTCGAGCCATGGGTCGATGACACGTGTCCTTTGACTCAACTCATCCAAGATCTCAACAACAGAAAGATCTTCTCCTCTGTACGTGCCGGTCCACAACAACAGTATGAAGAAGTCAACCCCTCGATCAGGGCGCATCGTCCATGCGCCTCCATCAGCAATCAACATGTGGCATCCCCGCGTACAGGCGCATCCTACATGCGCGCATGAGCAGCCAGCCTGCAAAACTATAAATAGAGGGATCATTTCTTTCTTCCGGAGGGACCTACCTATGTGCACATATATCAATCTTCATAACGAACAGACAGAGACTTCGCGCCACCAGAGAGGTAGATACAGACACTCAACGTCTTCCTCCTCTCAGCAAGCTCCAGCACCCAGAGCAATCCAGACCTTCAGAGAACCGATAACCGTCGTCAGATCATCAACGGAGTCAACTCATTACCACTCACTCCATCAGCACAAGGGACCCAGATTAAACAAAAGTGTACTCCTAGGACTACGTCTAAGTCCTATATTGTAATACTGTTCTGTTTGTATTAAAATTTACAATCAAAGAATTTTAATGGCAAACACAAGCAAGAAACATAACGTACACGCAAATCGAGACGTGCACGTATATCGAGACGTATACGAGAATCAAGATAGCACAAATATTAAGGCGAATAAGAATGAGACGTGCACGTAAATCGAGACGTGCACGTAGATCGAGGTATCACAAATATTGAGATGGCGCAAGAATCATTATGACACACAAATCGAGGCATGCACACAAATCGAGGTGGTACGAGACCCAATGAAGTACGTAATTCAATGTAGCACACAAATCAATACATGCACACAAATCAATACGACATGGAGTCCAAAGTGGCACGCAAATCGGTACGGGCACGCAAAATGGAGTGGCACAAAAATCTAGATGGGCACAAAGGTCGGGACACAATAACGAGGCGATATGCAAACCAAGAAGGCACGTTTCTCGAGGCAGCACGGGGCTTTAGGCATCCCGTTGCCCAAGGCAGCACGTGGATCGAGGTGCACGCAAAATGAGGCACACTCAAAACAATGTGCATGCTAACCGATGATGACACAAAGCATGAGGGGCACACCAATCGAGGGCAGTAGCGGCGGTTGTCCGTGCCACGACGGAAGGAAGGAGAAGAAGGGGCGGTGGCCATGGTGGTGGTCGCGGGGGTGACGGGCAGCCATGGCGGTCGCCGGAGGCACCAGGGAAAGGAAAAATGGTGGTGGAGGCGGTGGGCTGGGATGCAACGACGACGGTGGCCGGAGGTGCCGGGACGAGCGAGGGAGAGAGGCAAAGAGCTTAGAGTGGGAACAGTAAGGGGAGAGGGAGCTCGAGGGAGGGGCTGAGTGAGCGGGAAAGAGGAGAGCACGGGAGAGAGAGAGTGTCAAGAGGGGTTCTCCAGCAAGTGAGAGTGGGAGAGAGAGCAAGAATGAGAGATTGGGGGGAGGGGTACGGCTGAGTGAGGGGAAGTGAGCGGTTAGGGTAGGTAAGGATGATGATGATGATAATAATAATAATAATAATAATAATAATAATAATAATAATAATAATAATAGGAATAATAAAGTAAAATTTTACCACAATAAAATTATAGAATAATAGCATTGGATTCAAGAGTCAGTCCCTAACAATCAAGGCTAACCCAAATCCAGAAAACAATATTAAAATTTTAAAAATTACGAAATTTTGAAATTGCTAAAATACATAATACAGTCATATACATATTTTAAAATAATAGGAATATGACAGCTCCCGGTGCCACTGCCTTCTGATGCCGGTTCATCTTTAACAGTGACTTCGATTTTTGGAATTATTTCTTCCTTGATAGTCATCGGTCCCTCTTTGACAAAAGGAGACAGCACTTCTTCCTTGACGATGACTTCAGCTTTTGGTGTTGTACAAAAAAAAAGAAACAAGAGTTAGAATCATGAAAGATTATTTTTACAAAATTAAATCTAAGTGATTTTAACTTGGCGCAAATCATAAATTTGTGTATGTGATTGACAAGTTCTTATTTTGTGCATGCATAAGATAGTACGCTATTGACAAGATTTTTGACACATAGTGTGCAGCGCACTTTGAGTGAACAAAGGGTGCGCGATATAATTTTGGCCAACAGTCTGAAAGAGGTGGCACGTTTTGGAAATTGCACAGCACCAACCAACACTCTGAAAGTGGAGGTCGACGCAGGCTTTAATTCGTACTATCAGCGAATGGCACCGACTCTACTGTACGACTTTTCCGATTGTTCATTCACCTTCAAGAGCGGGGTTGGCTTCCTTGGCTCTCGCTGACGGCGGTGCATGTTGTGGCACCCTCAGCGGTGACGCTCGAGTCGGAGCTCCCACAATGCATTTGCCCTTCGCGGCGGTGGATCACTTAGGCGCAATTCGATCGGAAGAAAACTTCGAGAGTTTGACAAAGAGAGTTCGAGAATAAAAAGTTTTTGAGAATAACTCTCTCTCCGTCCCGTGTGCTATTTATAGCCTGAGTCTGTGTGTAACAGTCGTGCAAATTGCGCACGAAACAACGGGTCGGTTGAGATTCTCGGTGCACCAATCGCGCATGAATGCTTCTTATTCAAAGTATTTCAAATTTCGACAATTTTGAAATTTTAAAACTTTGAAGGGGGTCTTGTAGAAGCTTAAAAATATCAAGACAGTGTAGTACACTATTCACAGATAGCACTAGGACTTATCTATCAAATGGTTCCAAGTATCTAATCATGCACAAACTCAAATAACACCACCTTTAGATAGCGCGAGCTGCCAGATGGCAATCTTTCTTAAAAAGCTAAGTTGTCAGTCATGATGACTAACAACACGATAGTCGATGAAAATCTCTTCGAATCTCGAACGCGCGACCCTCGAGGAGATTTTGTCAGATTTGCCATAATGATGGCGGCTTGTTTCTCAGTACCATTCATCGATGGCGCAAAGTGATTAAAATTATTTACGAACTTGATGCTCATTGCTTTTCACAGTTGGCACCAATCAACAGATCGTGCCATTCATGTACTGGCGCCAATCAATCAATTATCATCCAAAAGCAGTCAGATGATGTGGCGCACATGCCACTAAACTCGAAGAATGCACACGCAATACTGCCCACGACCAAACATACTTCTCTTACAGAATGCCATACATCCCATGCAGTTAAGCTAACCGTTCGCGTGACTAGGTGATTGTGCGCCAAACAGTGCATAATTAGCCTTGTTTTACACTGCACGCCAATCATTGCAACTACTTGACAGTTATTCCAAAATTCTATAAATAGAGTTCAAAATCACCTTTCAAAGCATGATTAATGATCATAATCTCCTGATCAAGCTTCAACAACATGCTCAAAAGCTTTTCTTCTCTGACATTGCATAATCCAAGGAATAAAGTGATCGTCTTCTGATCAGATTCCTATAGTTGTACTTCTCCGTAATTCAATTGTACTCATGTACTATTTTCTTATTATTAGTTTGTAGTTAAACTTTTGTTTTTACAAATAGTGCATAGTCTTGTTTTTCCTAAGAATTGGAAAATTCACACTTTTAAATTTAAAAGATTGTTAGCTAAGAAACAAAATTTATAGTATTACATATATTTTACTAAAGTTTTTTAAGAGTTGTAATTTTGATATATTATAAATATAGACATAAGGTGTTTCCTATTATACTTGTTTGATACCATCATTTAATAGCATATAGAATACAAATTGAAAGAAAGCTTTCGTATAGTGACCCTTCCCATCACAAATGACTACTGACATCCTAGTTACTCAATCGGACCCTCGATAGATGACCACTTGGGTTCCTTATGTCTCCCCTCGCAATTGAATACTTTTCTTACATTTAGTAAGTCTAACATCTTGTTGATATAAAAACTTGGCCATTTCCCTTAGTCTGGCACATGATCACTTAGTTATCCTGAAATGAATACAGGGTTTAAACATAGACACTTTTCTTGTACAATTTTGCATCTAACTTCCTGCTAGTGACTCTGACAAAGGCCGATTGTATACTTAGTTTCCTATTAATAACCATGTCCCTTGAAAATGAGCACCGAGGGTGCCATCGGCCCTCCTGTAGGGAGTCACCCCCGCAAATGACACTGAGCTTCCCTTTAGTGACTCATTCCCTGACAAATGAACACTTAGCTTCCTATTAATTAATGGATTTGTTCCCTTGCCAATGAACCTACCTCAAGAAATAGTATGTTATATAATGCTCATTTGTTATAAATTTATATTTATATATTCATATTGGTCGATCTTATGGCCAAATATTATCATATACTTAAACCTTAATTTCCTATCAAATATCCTTTGTCTTAATTTACATTTATAATTTATCTAAATGTCCCCGGTCTATGAATATTAAACATGGTGCAAGTATATGCATGATGACTTTCTTAGATTTTATGAAAGGGGTGTTAGTTAGTAAGTTGTTAGTGTACCATATAAGCTTCTTCTTTTTCAATCAAATGAGGTTGCAAAACTCCAAATTAAATGGATCTACGAGAATAATAATTGGAGCACATACGGGAGGACGACAACTGAGTTGGTGCAAAATTTCTAGTCTAAGAAAATAATGAAGAAGGAGATTGCATTGTAAATAATGAAGAAGAGAAGGTTGTGTTTGTTAGTGTTTGACCATCAACACTAGAATAAATAGTCCCGCATTGCCCAGGCCAAACGGATGGTATCTCCATATATATACCTTTGCTTGAATGGAGAGAAGCACATGAGGTATGGAATGGCACATGGGTGTCATGTGGGGGTATTTTTCTAGTGGGAAAAAGGCTAACTCAACAATTAAGCATCAATGTTTTTTGTCATGCTCTTGGAATTTATTCCATTGGAGCTAAGCCTCGTAGGAGAATAGCGACTCGGACTCGGGCTCATGGGCTTATGAGGCGTAATGGTATTTTGTTGGTGCACTTTTCACTTAGCACGTCAGCATGGCCAGGTGGCGCTACCCGATGGTATGACATGATAGTGCTACCAGTTGGCGCGACAGTTGGCGTACAGTTGGCACACAGTTTGGCAGCAGATGTACGAGTGCGCAAATGGCACGCGCTGTGCGCCAATTGGCACGGTCGTGTCTATGTACGATTTGAACGGTTACAAAATATTCGGGAACAGTTTTTTCCATGTTCCGAACATTTTATATACTGGGCGGTTACTGCGCGCATCTATATAAGTTGCTCTCTTCTCTCTCATTCAATAGAGTTCATTCCAGACAATTCCTTACAAATTTTTACAGAGCAGAGAAGAAAGTAACAGTGCATCATTTCGTACCGTCCGAGGAGTCTGTGCGCCATCCGAGGAGTCAGATGAGCAGAGTGTTCTATAAGTTCTTTCCTGAACTTGCTGGTTCCTGGAAGCTGTTCGTGTGGGGCAAATTTAGCTTTAAGCGTCGGTGATCATTCACCCCAGCAGGCTTTTCTCTATTTTGTTCATTTTCTTCTCTACTTGTAATCTCGTTCTGAACGAGATTTATTCTCATCTAATCAAAAAAAATTTGTGGGCTATCAACGTTGCTACTACGAAATCATTTGTGCCTTCGTCGAAGTGCTGCATTTGAATTTATCTCTCTGAATCCTTCGGGATCTCAATAGTGCACCTTCTTCGAAGTGTTACCAAATTTAGTTTTTTCATCTTAAAATAAAGTCCCGGTGTAAAACCCCTAAATTTCTACTTTTTTTTATTAAATTTGGTACTGATTTAAAATTTTGTATTGTACGTCGCGTAGTCATATTGTACGTCGCGCACAAAATTTTATTTTTCTTGCTCGTCGAGTGCGAATATGTGCGAACGTACATATTTTAGAAAAACATTTTTCTACCTTATTATAAGCTTTCAAAATATTATATATAATTATTATTCTTGCTATAAAAAGCCTTTTATTTTTAGCAGTTATTAATCATAAATAATATTGTATACTAGAAAAAGCATAATTATGAAAACAGTATTTGTGCATACATATATATTTATAATTATTTATTAGTTTATTATAATATAATTTTTGAAATTAATATTATTAGTATTTTAGAAAATATATTTTAAAATTATTGTGGCATTTAAATCTTGATTTGAATTTATGGATATATTTAAATAGATAAATATTTGCAATTTGATTTATCCCATTTGATTTTTAAACTAAAAATTTAATTATATTTAAATTGGAAATTTAATTCAAATTTGGATTTGATTATTGATTTAAATCAAATTGGGTTTAAATATCATAATCCTTATCTTAATGGAAATTCCCACATCCTATAAATAGGCAGGTACTCCTCCATTATTTTTCCACAAGCCATATTTATTCCACAAATATTTCTCCAACCAACGTGCGTGCATCGTGTCCGTGTTCCACCATCCATAATCTTATTCCATTGTTTACAATTACATCAATACCATCATCGTCGGACACATCCCCGACACGACTTCGATTCCACCCGTCATGTAGGGCACAAATCCAATTCCTAGCAATCCTAACCCTAAATCCTAGCCTAGCCTAGTCCCAACTTCGGTCGCAGCACCACCGCCGTCGCCATTACCACCACCATCAGTAACCAACCTCTCCCCGGCCGGCACGACCTCCGCCACCATCGGCATTCCGGCAACCCAGCCGCCACCGCGGCCACTGCCGCGGCAGAACCATCACCAGCCATCATCACCAAGACCCATCACCAGCCAACACACCACCGACAGCCCGGCCAACTCCGGCCAACTTCCCACCAACCTCCACCTAACCCAGCACAACCACCACCACTGCCTTAGCCGAACACCACCAACATCCCATCACAAAACCCCAAATATTAGGAAAAACCCTTACCTCTTCCCGACGCCGCCGTCAACTCTGGACTGTCGCCCGTCCGCCGACGGACCCTTTCCCCCTCCGCTCCGGCCGAAAACTTTCCCGCGCGCCGCCCGGATCTCGCGTCCCTAGACTCCTCCTCCGTAGACCTCACCGACGCCGCAGTGCCGCCCCACTCCTCCGCCGACCGGAGCCCCCGGTCGAACTCGACCACCGACGAGCCCCGGTCGAACCCCCGACCACCAGCACCATTTTTCCTCCTTCCACTTCCGCCGAAACCCTCCGCACACAGCCTCCGTTCCCCCGCATCCGCCGGCGCCGCCTCTCCCTCAGTACGCTCCCCCGCATCCACCGACGCCGCCTCTCCCTCAGTCCGCACCCTCCGCCTTTCCCCGACTTCTTCCCTCTTCTCCCCGTTCCTTCTCACTAACCCCTCTCTTTCCCCTTTGCTAAAAAAATAACGAGCAGTGGTTAGCTGCTGCATAGTGTTTTTGGGTTTTATTCTTATTTCTTTTTTCTTTTTTTCTCTTTTCTTTTCTTCTTTTTTTTCTTTAGATATTTGTAGGAATTGGATTATTATTATTATTATTATTATTATTATTATTATTATTATTATTATCATTATTATTATTATCAGTTTTATATATCCTTCTTATTATTAATTATTATTATTATTATTATTACTTGGAAAGAGTAATTACTGTAGTTATTATTATTATTATTATTATTATTATTATTATTATTATTATTATTATTAATGTTGATGTTGTTTCCCTAATTGGGTTATTTTTTTACCAAGATCTTTGTTATACAGTATGTAATATTGATAAATAATTTAAAATATTATTACTATATCCTTGTTATTGTACTATTAGTACCAATTATTATTTTAATTGTTTTACTAGCCAAAATAGATAAATTTCATAAAAATTGTTTTTATTATTGGTAACAACAATATTATAGGCTAAGATATATTGTTGTAAAAATTTTTATTTATTTAAGATAGACTATTTGACAAAATTATAGTTTTACAAATATGGATTTTAGCATTAAATAATTTTCTATAATTATTTTTTTCTCTTAGAATATTTTTGGAAAATATAGTTTTCTACCTAAATTGCATTTCTATAAACTTAAGAGTTTTTCTGTGAACACGGTTTCTTTTATATTTTAGTATTTATCTAAACACTATTTTTAACTTGCAAAAATATAAGTTCTCATTTATTATAAATAATTTCCTAAAATCATATATTATTTATCCAAATTCTATCGATCAATCTCATGACCAAGACCAATTTATTATTTGTCCACCCTAACTAATTTGACCCTTCTGGACTCAATGGAACTGTCCGTGCCACCATCAGAGGTCACCATACATAGTTGTTGCACCGAAGTCATAATCCGTGACATCTTGATCATTGCAGCACCATACCAGGCGTCCTACCAGGCAAGACACCTTGCCATTTGTTATTTATTTATTTTAGCTCATATTTAATGCATTATTTATTTTTTTTATGCAAAATAAACTGTGATACATGGCATAACCTGTTAGAACTTACTGTTCAGTATATTTTCCTGCTATGTATTATTTTTTTACATATTAAACCTAGATTTAAGGGACCACCTTTGTGTGTTGCATTCATGGCCTTGACACGTTGTACCACGAAGTTGTGTGTCGTATGTAGAACACGGAAGTGCGTGATTGGCTGGACACCAATATGTACAAGCCGTGCGATAGGAATAATCGCTAATAGAATTGCATGCTAGTTGACTTAGCGGTTATAGAGGTTAATGTTATGGATACAACATAGTAGGCATTGGGCGGGGAGTACAATTCAATAGCGTATGAGCTTCGATGCACTTCCCTTGTGACTCGGACTCTCCGCTGGAGATACGGGGTTGATGACCCATGATTACTGACGGCCACTGACGATTCTGCAGAACGTCATGCTCTTACTGATGGGGCCTCTGGTGCCCCAAGGGGGGACCATGCCGATCCTATTAAGCCAGGGCCCATGCGTAAGAAGAATTGTTCTTAACTACATTTCACTTAGAACGGTTAGGCTACCTTATCAGTTAGGTACGAGTACTTTTGGTTTGATACTTGTACCTGACCGTGGCTTGGAACAATAACTTGTCGGGGATTGGTTCGTCACATCTTGTCCTTGTTTGATTGTAGGTGTGACTTACTACTTCGATGAGAATGTATTGAACCTTGTTGGGGTCCGGATACCATATTGGATTCATAGCATGGAAAGATACGTCACTGTGAATTAGTTTACCATCTTCTGTCCTTGTTTGGTTGGGGGAATGGTACGCTCGTTCAACAGGTGTGTATTGGACCATGTTATAATTCAATTGACTTATTTATTTCAGCAGTATTTATTCAGTTTATATGGCATGATATTATGTGTCTTATTACGTCCCTCTGAGGACCTGGTTATCTCGCCAGGTGTGTGCTATTGTCTTTCGCAGGTATTCTATCTCTAGCCGTTATCATCGTTATTTCTTCGAGGATGATTGCATTTGGATCGTCTTCGCTTCGCTCGCCAAAATCTTTCTTTTGTTATGTATTTCTTTTCATAGTTGGTAGTGGATTTGTCTCCGCCCAACTACATATACCAAATGACAATTTCATAGTAGATTATATGAGATCTTCTTTTCATTTATTTTGTGTGGATGAGATTAGTTATGGTTCTACTGTATTTTACAGCTTATGTATCCATACGAGACCCATGTACTTCGTATGAATACAGCTGGCATGTCTACGTTCCTAGTCCTACGTATTTTGGGACCGGGGCGTTACACCCGGGACTAACAATCTCAAAGCTAAATTTACAAGATGGAAAACTCTCATGCTGCTCTCATCAATTCCAACTTTAACAAGTTAGAAAAATTCGATAGAGAGCACAACCAAATCTGAAAGCGGAAGGTTAGCCTTAATCTTCAACTTGCGGAAGTCGACCACGTGTTGACTGAGGAAGAATCAAAGGTTCCAGAAACTGGGTCTGCAGCCGCAATTACTGCTGCTACGAATAACTAGACCAAATGGAGAAGGGAGAATAGCCTTTGTAGGCTTCTAATCCTAAATGCTATGGAGGACTCCCTGGCGGAATCATATTCTAAGAAGACCATTGCCGGAAAGATATGGGAGTCTCTGGAGAAATTGTATGCAGATGACAAAAACAGGAGCAAGATATTTATTGTCGAAAAATATCATAAATGGCTCTTTGAAGACGAGAAGACGATGATGCCTCAGGTGAAGGAGTTCCTGAAGTTTCGTTAAAAATTGGAAGATGAGGGGATGCCCCTCAATGACAAGTTTTTTATTGGAGGGATCATCTCCAAGCTCCCTACAGGATGGAGCAAATTCTATACAAATATGCATAGGAAGAAACTGGAGATCAATCTGGAAGATCTCCTGCAAGAAATCTATGTTAAGGACCAGATGAGGGCTCAACTGAAGGTAGATGCTCTGTCTAAATAGATGGCTAATGCCAATTTGGTCCACACGAAGGAATCCAAGGGAAAGCAGGTGGCTTCCCACAATAAGAAGAAAGACCTCAATAATCTTAAAGTGAAGGAGACTTCTTTCAAGAAACAGAAGCCAAAGTCCCATGTGACTTGCTTCAAATGTGGCAAGAAGGGCGACTACAAGAGTGAATGCAAATCCAAGCCCAAGCAATCAGAGCAAGGTGAGCCTACTAAGGTTTTCATGGTTACTGACGTAATTGCTATGATTGCTCAGGTCACTACGGTGGGGCTGACTCCGACTGGTGGGTAGACACTAGTGCCACCTACCATGTCTACTCAAACAAGGAATGGTTCACCACATATACACTAACTTCTGAAGTTGTTATGGTGGCGAACCAGGCATAAGCTGAAGTGCAAGGGATCGGGACGATGGTGTTGAAGCTGACTTCAGGAAAGTCTCTGATGCTTCAAGATGTAAAGCATGTACCTGCTATCTCAAAGAACCTGATCTCTGGAGGCCTATTCTGTAATGTAGGCCTTAGGACGGACATCAATGCTGGCAAGATGGTGATGTCCATAAAAGGAACATACTTCGGAAAAGCTTTTTATACCGAAGGGATGTTTAAACTTCAGCTTTTAAATCAGTCTAATGTAATTAATACAATCACCCATTCTGATTATACTCTTAAGTTTTGGCATAATAGACTAGGACATGTTCTTTGTGAAAGAATAAACAGAATGTCTAGTCTAAGACTTATCTCTAAATATGGGGGTAAGGTAGAGAAATGTGAAGTATGTGCTCAGATGAAGATCACAATGAAACCCTTTCATCGGGTTAATCGAAGCACTGATCTTTTGGAGTTGGTACCCTCCGATATCTGTGACTTCAAATAATTTTCTACAAAAGTCGGGATGAAGTATTTCATAACCTTTATCGATGACTTCTCAAAATATGCGTTCGTCTATTTGTTGAAGTCTAAAGACGAAGCGTTCGAGAAGTTCAAAGAGTTCAGGGCTGAGGCTGAATGGCAAACTGGACAACAACTCAAGAGAATAAGAAGTTATCGAGGAGGAGAGTATCAATCTCATAAATTCATATCGTTCGACAAAAAACATAGAATCGTCAACGAGACTACTGCTCTGTATTCTCCTCAATCTAATGGAGTAGCAGAAAGGAAGAACATAACATTGACAGAAATGATAAACTCAATGCTGTTGACTGTGGGTCTTCCAAAATGCTACTAGGGAGAAGCTGCATTGACAGCCACTTTTATTCTGAATAGAGTGTCGCATGCAACTTTGGATGTTACTCCTCATGAACTCTAGTACAAAGTCAGACCTAACTTGAATGTTATTCGAGTGTGGGGGTTTCTGGCATATGTAAAGGTCTTAAATCTGAAGATTCAGAAGCTCGGAACAAGGACTACGAAGACAATCTTCTTGGGATATGCCGAGAAGAGTTATGCTCGGAGATTTTTTGATATAGAATCAAATCATATCATTGAATCTCGTGATGCATAATATTTTGAAGATAAATTTGCAAAGCACTACAACATTGTTCTTGCGAACATTCCGAAGAATAATGAGGATGCACAGGAAACTGAAGTTTCCAATAAAAATATAGTCCAAAAAGAAGGTGTTGTTACAGAAATAACTATTGAACTAGAACTCGTTGAGCCGTCAGCTAAGTGAGTGAGAAGACTGAAGGACTTCATAAATGACTTTTCACCTATCATGTGAAGCAGATCCGCTTACCTATGATGAGGCGTTGAAGACCAGAGACGATGTATTCTGGAAAGAGGCGATAGACAATGAAATTGATTCAATCACCTCTAATAACACTTGGGTGTTGGTTGATCTTTCTAAAGGAGTGTAATCCATCGGATGCAAATGGATCTTCAAGAAGAAGATGAAAGCAGGTGGAACTATTGACAAGTTCAAGGCTAGGCTAATAGCCAAGGGATTTTCTCAAAAGCAAGGGATCGACTACTTTGACACGTATACTCCAGTAGCCCGAATGACCACCATCAGAATATTAATTGCTCTCGCAACAATACATAAGTTGGTGATACATCAGATGGATGTAAAAATAGCTTTCCTAAATGGCAAGCTGATCGAAGAGATATACATGCAATAGCCAGAGGGGTTTGTCGTCAAGGGTCTTGGAGACAAATTCTGTAAGTTGGTAGAATCCTTGTACGGTCTTAAACAGGCTCCCAAAATGTGGCATGAGAAGTTTGACAAGGTCATAGGGTCAAATGGTTATAGGGTCAACGAGACGGACAAGTGTGTTTACAAGAAGTTTGCTGATGGAATTGGTGTAATCGTTTGTCTGTACGTGGACGACATGCTGATCCTAGTAACGGATATGGGCTGTGTCATAGAGACAAAGAAGTTCATCTCGACCAAGCTCAGTATGAAGGATTTGGGGGAAGCTGATGTGATCTTAGGCATCAAGTATAGGATCGATGGCACCTCTAGAGGAGGGTGAATAGAGTGCAGCAGAAAATATTTACCAATTTTAAAACTAAGCAGGTGAAGTAAATATATAATCAAACTTAAATGCAATAAAGTAAAGTAGTAAGTAGTGGAGGCAAGAAAGCAATGCGCATACATAACAGGTTTATACTTGTTTTCCTCTGAGAGAACTAGTCCAGTTCGCGAGAACTCTTGCTCACTATAATCCACTATTTTGAATAGATATTACACCGCGTGATTTACTCCGAAGAACACGCCAACTTCAACACAGTCGTGTTTTTATCCGAAGTCCACGATCAAACTTCAACAACACCTTTCTGAGAAAAGCTTTTATACACCAAGCTTGTACAACTCGAATACTCATAATCGAAAACCACCGACACTAGAAGGATGGGAGTTGTCTTGGAGATTTGAAGATTTAAGCTTTGTAAAATGGATAGAAAGCTTAGGAATAGATAGAGAAGATGAAGATTGAATGAGTGATTAGAAATGACAAATTCTTCTCTTTTTATAGGAATTTTTGAGACAGAGTTCGGGCAGAACTCGGTAGGCTAACGTTCATAAATTTTAACGTTTGAAATCCAAAAGACTAGGGAAGGCTTCTAACCAGGAGAAATCCAAGGGGACAGAGTTCGGTCTGAGTTTGGGAAGAACTTTAACCGAGTTTAGACAAAACTTCGACCTAGTTCGGTGAATAGGAATTCTGGTTAATTTGATTTAGTTTGGCTTTTGGATATTGGTTTGGTTTGGGTCAAGGATTTTGGTTTTGGATTCAACTTCTAAATGTCAGTGATCCCGACGCATAACTTTTCTAGACTCAATAAAAGAAAAATACAGAATAAAATATAAAAAATCAGTGGAGATGAAATCTGTGATCTTCTATTTCTTTTCATATCAAGTTCGGAGTTTTAAGTCAATTATCGAAATCAGTTTGACCATGGCTAAATGGGCCAACAATCTCCCCCATTTTGATAATTTGACAAAACTACGATTGATACTTAAGAAGTTGTTCAGCTCGATTTGGAAGAGGACTTGATGTGGTACAGAGGGTACGGTAGTAACTTTGGCTTTGAATATTGGTACAATATATTTGTTCCTCCGTAATGTACGATCAAGTCTGGTTACTCCCCCGTAACAAAACATGTCGGCTGAATATCTGTAAAAGTCTAGAAAACAAGATCCCCAAACAAAATTTTAGTCATATTTTTTAGCACCATTTTAAGTATCTATCATATTACTCTCCCGTTTTGTCACAAACAAAATGACTTAGTCAAACGAATAGTAGTACTCGGCACAATCAAGATTACAGCAGAACTTTAAACATTAAACAGTAAAGAATGCATAGTGCTGAAAACATGAAATACTGATATAGACTAAAATAGATAGAGTTCATACAACTAGTCCAATTAACTAAAACTGATAATGCTTGAAAGAAGCATTTATCACTAATACATAGTCACACAAAAAAAACTAAAAACATAACTATTAATGGTCTATCACGAGGAAACATATCCTTAATCATCATCTTCATCATCATCAGCACTTGTCGCCCTGGAAGGACCGGTCTTAGCAGAACGGTTGGGATCATAACGGGCAGCAGCAGGGTCAAAGTGTCGCTGAGCCTCTGGATCATCAATGCGATATCCAAGTCTAGTGGGATCACGAACCATAGAAATAGGACCACTAGGGTTGTGAGCAAGACTGTATGACATATCCCACACAGAGTTGGATATAGCCTAGAGCTTGAGGGTGGTACGGAAGTCCATGGATCGAAACTGATCCATTATGAGAGCCTGAAAAGACTCAAGAGTAACACCACCAGGAGGATGAGTAGGATGGGTGTCAGCAGCTCATGGGTCAACTGGAGGAGGAGGAGCCTGGATCGGAGCAGAAGCAACACGACGATACTCATGAAGATAAGCAGGGGCACCATCCTGTGGACAATCCTCAAGCATAACCTCAAAGAACTAAAAGATGTAAGGAAGATACATCGCATATAGAAGTAGTCACTGTTTCTTGCGACATCGTTCCATAGCGGCGATGATAGTCTTAGGTAGACTGTAGTGGACATAAAAATGGAGATGATAGATAACAGAAAGCTCTAAGTAAGAAATCTCATCTGTGGCGGTATTCTTTGGAATAATGGTGGAGAATACCATTCTATGAAGGTCATAGAAGTAGTTGTTCAAGTGTTTAGGGCGAATAGTACCTTTAGGCCGAGGGTTTGGTGCACATAACGAGTTGTGAAATGAATCAAAAGTTGTCCCTTCAGGAAATTGCACCAACGTTATATCAACTAATGCTTCCCTAACATTGAAAATGTTAAGCATTATTGCCAAATCACCGGAATCAAAGTCAATATCAATTCCGCCAACTTTTGATTTCACTTTGTCGTTAGTGACCGATAAGTTGTAATAAAACATGCAGATTGCATTGGAATATATTGGAAAACTAGATTGAACTAAATCTAGCAACTCAAAGTGTTCAAAAACGTTTACGTGATCAAAAAATAGTGTAAAGTTTATAGAAGTTCCCGGACAAATCTTTCTTTGATGAAAGTCACTAAACCACCCATTTGATGCATCTTGTGACACAAATATAAAATCATCAAAGAAGTCATTGTCCGGTTTGGAGGGACTGAAAAGTAAAAAGTAGGCCGCCTCGTGAGGAGTAGAGGACGAACCTTCATCAACTTTCCTTTTCTTTTTGGAAGAAATAGGAATTTAAGAGCCATAGAAATTGAAAAGGATGGAAGGAGTGAAAATATACCAAAATTGATGGTAAACAGTTGAAGAGAACTTTGAGAGAGCTCTGATTCCATGATTTGAAAGCTTAAGAAGCTTGGAGGAAGGAGTACTAGGAAGTTAGGGTTAGGGTTTTCGGTAGAATTTTGGAGGCTTGGTGAGGAAGATGATGATGTGGGGGTTTAACTAAGGAGGAGACCCGACTATCTAGTTTCTGTTCTGATTTACCCAGACCGAGTTTGGTCCGAGTTCGGCCAGAACTCTGACCGAGTTCAGTCACTTGGTAATCAGGACAGATATTGGAAAGTGTGTGACAGATTTTAACATAAATACGAATTTAATTAGAAATAGTTGTGTTGAAACAAATAATTTAATATTAATTAATTAAAAACACATAAATCATATAAAATATTTTGGGTTAGCTGTAGGGGCTGGATCCCAGCTAGCGGTAGTCCGAAGACTAACACACCGTGTCGCTTCAGGCTATTTACACTTGTGCGACAGAAGGGCCCTTTCGGCTTATAACCAAAATAATTTTAATGAATTTATGAGTATTAATCAAATAATATTTAATTATATTACTTCAACATCTAAAATTCCTAATTCCCTTCGTATAAAGTTAAAACGATCTTCAGCCAGATGTCAGCTAGTTGATGTTCAGTGTTAACAAACTCTAAGTTAATCTCTCCCTGTAAAATATAATCTCTAAGAAAATGATGCCTAATTTCTCTGTGTTTAGTGTGAGAATGACATATGGGATTCTTCGTGAGATTAATGGAACTAGTGTTATCGCAGTGGATAGGGATGTGGTTAAACGATAACTGATAGTCTTCCAAAGTTTGCTTCATCCACAAAATTTAAGCACAACAACGTCATGCGGCTATATATTCAGCCTCGGTTGTTGATAATACAACAGAATTTTGTTTCTTAGAAAACCAGAAGACTAATAACTTTCCTAGAAAATGACATGCGTCACTGGTACTTTTACGATCGAATTTGCATTCGGCAAAATCTGCGTCCGAGTAACCTATCAGGTCAAATGAATCGGTTTTGGGATACCAAAGACCAGTCGTCAAAGTTCCTTTAAGGTATCGCAGGATACGCTTAACGGCGCTCACATGTGATTCTTTATGACAAGCCTAATATCGTGCACATAAGCATACATAATGTCAGTCGACTAGCAGTTAAATATAGTAAACTACCAATCATACCTCTATACTTACGTACGTCAGTTGGTGTACCACTTTCATCTATATCAAGCTTTGTAGATGTTGCCATAGGTGTGCTGATAGGTTTGACGTTATCCATGTCAAATTTCTTTAGCAAATCTTTGTATATTTTGGTTGATTAATGAATATCCCTTGTTAACGTTGCTTGATTTGTAGCCCGTAGAAGAATGTTAGTTCTCCCATCATGCTCATTTCGAATTCATTCTGCATACACTTAGCAAACTCGTTACATAGTATCTCATTAGTTGATCCAAAAATTATATCATACACATATATATGTAGTAATAAAATATTCCTATCCAAAGATTTTATAAAAAGAGTAGAATCAATCTTTCCTTTTGAAAACCCATGTTCAAGCAAGAAGGAACTAAGGCGCTCATACCATGCATGAGATGCTTATTTTAGACCGTAGAGAGCCTTTCGAGGCTTGAATACGTGATCAGAATTTTTAAAATCTTCGAAACCAGGAGGTTGTTTTACAAAAACTTATTTTTTTATAAAACAATTTAGAAAAACACTTTTGACATCCATTTGAAAGAGTTTGAAACCATAAAAACTTGCAAAAGCACAAAGCATTCGAATGGACTCTAGCCTAGCAACTGGAGCATATATCATCATAGTTAATGCCTTCTTCTTGATTATAGCCTTGAGCTACTAGACGTGCTTTGTTGCGTGTGACTGAATCATTCTTATCTAATTTATTTTGGAACACCCATTTGGTACCAATGATCGGATGATCAATAGATCTGGGAATGAGTTCCCAAACTTGATTCCATTCAAATTGGTTTAGTTCCTCTTGCATTACAGAAATCCAAAATTCATCATTAAAAGCTTCTAAACATTTTTAGGTTCTATTTTGGAAATAAATGTAATATTAGCAACTATTTTTCTTGTGCTTGAGCGATTACTTACACCTCTTGATACATCACCTATTACCAGTTCTTTCGGATGGTCTGGTGTAAATCGTAATCGTTTCAGCAGACTTTCCAGCTAGGACGAGGATGGTGTATCTTCTGGTGTTCTATTGGAGAAAGTTTTCCCTTTTTCATTGTCTCTATCGTCATTGCCTTGACAATTCAGCTTATCGAATGTGACATTTATTGACTCTTCAACAACAAGTGACCTCTTGTTGAATACATTGTATCCCTTACTTTTTGCTGCATACCCCAAGAATATGACCTCATCAGCTTTTTCGTCAAATTTTTCTAAGTTGTCTTTTGTATTTAAAATAAAACATCTACAACCAAAGTCCTTGAAATAGCTGATGTTATGAGTTCTATTAAACCATAATTCATAAGGAGTCTTTTTAGAGATAGGTCTAATAAGAACTCTATTCAGAACATGGCATATTGTACAGACAGCTTCTACCCAAAAGTACTTTAGAAAATTATGTTGGTTAAGCATAACTTTGGCCATATCGCCAAGAGTTCTATTCTTCCACTCCACAACGCCATTCTGTTGAGGAGTTTTAGGGTAAGAGAATTCATGTGATAGCCTATCTAAATCACAAAATGATTTAAACTCATGGTTATCGAATTCTTCTCCATGATCACTTCGTATCCGAGTAATCATGAATCCATTCTCATTTTGTACCTTTTTAACAAAAGATACAAATTCAGAAAATGCTTCATTCTTATTTGCAAGAAAGTAAACCCAAGTATATCGTGAATAGTCGTCAACTATCACGTAAGTATATAGCTTACCGCCAAGACTGGCGACTCTACTTGGTCTAAATAAGTCCATATGAAGTAATTGCAGAGGTCTAGAGGTACTTACAGCGTTTATTGATTTGAAAGATGATCTAGATGTCTTTTTTTTTACATTCGGCACAGACTATATCATTCTTGAAAGTGATATCAGGTAAGCCTATTACCAGTTTTTTGGTGGACAATCTTGCAATAGTGTCCATGTTCGCATGTCCAAGACGCATATGTCATACCAGCTTTCGTCTTGAGTTGTGAACAGACACTTCCATGTACTGTTAGTCTTCTCTGACAGATATAGTACATATATGTTGTCCTCTCATATTTTCTTAAAGGAAGTTATTCCAGAAGATTTATGATAAACAAAATATTTATTCTTAACAAAATTAATTCCATAACCATGATCAGTCAGTTGACTAATACTTAGTAGGTTATGTTTTAATTTTGTTACTAAGCATACATCTTTGATAATGGGTGAGGGAGAAGTACTTATGTCGCCAATTCCAATAATATGTCATTTAAGGTTGTTCCCAAAGGAGACATAGCCTTCTTTTTTCATCGATAGAGTTGCAAACAATGTGTTATCACCTGTCATGTGCCTGGAGCAACCACTATCGAGAATCCACTTACTTCTAGTGGGAGGAGGAATGTACACCTACAACACAAGTTGAAGATTTAACCTTTGGTACCCACTTCCTTGAGACTCCTGATATGTTAGTTTTTGGAACCCATACATATACAATCAGATCTGTCATGACCCGCACCCATTTTTTGAATACGAGTCTGTGTCCAAGTCCATCCTACGCCGAAGTGTCGGCGGTAGAACGCTGTCTAGTATTCACAAGTCATAGAAATCTAGAACTGTCAAGGCAATCTATATCTCATCCACAGAAATTAGAAGATACAACTAACTCGAATGAGTAACGAATAATACAGAAGGACAGAGTAATGAATAATATAAAATAAAGTCTCAAGTTATCACGAGATCAAGTCTCGTCCGGTGGAGACAAATCCACTACTAGTAGAGGAAATAAAATAGAGACATAAAAATAAAATAACAAGATCCATACTACGCTAAACATCAATGACATCATCACTATAGTGGTACCGTGGTCTATGCTGGCTCAAACCTGCTCGTCTGCTCCTGGCTCAAAACTCGACTAAACCTAAATAGATCATCAGGTCCTCAAAGGACTAGCAAGATACAGGAAGAACATGCCACGTTACAGTATAACATGCATAAAGAAAATGACAGAAATAGAATAATGTACTTCTATACGAAATACATGACAACGCAACATCAAGGACAATGTTCAACAGTTGGGCTAACAGACACAAGTACCATCACAACCGTAGCTCATCCGAAACTAACGGCCAACAAAATAATCACAATCGTATCTCCTCCGAGAATAACGACCAACAGAATATCACAACCGTAGCATGAAACTAACGGTCAAGAGAATTATCAACGCAACCGAAGCTCATCCGAACTATCGGCCAGCAGATAACTATCATATAGCCCGCAAGCCTAGTAAATGTTCTCTTTGTCTCAAGAAACTATACAGGTGTCCAGTCAAGTCGAATCAAGTCAAGTACAACTAACAGGTCAAGACATGTCAAGTGAATGTGACTCAGGACAAAGCAATATTATTAGGACATATACATCAATTAGAGTAATATATAGAAAGAAGGAAATAACATACGTACACGTAAAAGGAAAATAGCAATAAAATAAACATGAGCAGAAGTGCCAAGTATGACTGACAAGAATAACAATAGAAAAATACAAGAAAATACTGTACAGTGGGCAAGGTATACTTGCCTGGTGTCGCGTCTCGATTCATCTGTTGAGAGTCACAATTCAAACCTTCATTGTCCAAATATCCTAAAATAGATTGTTCCAAATAATCAGTTATTCTCTTAAATGTATATAATCCTCTAGCTATAAGCTATGTACCATATTATTTAATTCATTCTTCATTTCCTTGTATTTGTAGCTTAAGAATAATTAATCTTTCTTATTAGATCAAATTTGTACATAGTGGCAATTTGTGGATTTGTGTAGGGTATAAATAAAAACTTACCTACTTTCAACTTATATGTGTTTTAACTACTATTTAATTAACATAGTTTATATGTACTGTTATTGATTACCTATTGGTTACTTATAACAAAATGAGAATAGATGTGGGGGTTATTTGCATATTTGTTTGCTTTAATCGAATTTGACATGGACAAGATAGTAAAGGACATGGAATAATATTATGAGAAGCTTATATATATATATATAGTTCTCATTGTCCTACATTCTCTCCACCATATAAATTCATGTGAGGAGTAACTATGCATGCTACCTTCATTAGCTACTTCTTTTTCTACTTAATTTGGTTTGTTCGTAACATATACTTCCTATAACCCATGCTACATGCGATTACCAAACTGTGCTCAGTAGTTCTTATCCTTCTTCACGTGAACATTCGTGCAACAGGTGAACATCTATATGTTATTTTCTTATTATTAGAACCGTGTGTTTTAAAATTTAGGTCATGTTACACCTATTTCTTCTACATGTGCACAATGCATTATTTAGATCCCTATGGTTTTTCATCTACTTCTACTGCATAGTTACGCCCATATTTTGTTCAACTAAGGAGAGAAGATAGGTTAGTTGTTCACCTGGACTTGGCGGAGTCTATGGAGAAGTTGGAGACGCGTCTGTAAAAGAGTACTCGAGTGCGAGGTCGGGTCGTCAGCGCTACCGGGTGCGGTGAAGTTGAGTATTGAGACAAAACCAAGATCGTGCGCTTGTCCGTGTTCCGTCTATAGCTCGGCAAGGCGAGGCCAAGAGGAGGTGCTCGGTCCTTGTCTTCGTCGTGCGCCTGCGATCCACACCAACGCTAGGATCTGACGATGCTCGTAGGTGATGGAGATGGGTTGGCAGGATTATGAGGGCGGTCGGAGACGAAGCTGGCTTAGGCAAGAAAGGAACGCCCTATGCTGGCACGACCTTCGGTAGTCAGTTGGTCGGGCGTGGACTGTATTAAGAGCAAGGGACAATGAGGTCTGATACGAGAGGGAAAGATATGGTGATAGAGAGATTATGAGATGACATGTGTTTTATATATACGAAGGAAAGAAGGTGCGAGGAGATAAGACCGAATATGAATGCATAAAAAGAGAGCAACAAGCAAATCATCCATAGAATATATGCCATCACCATCCGAATACATTTAGTAGGGAAATCTACTTTTTGGGTAAACTTGTTTTAATTTAACTTATTATCTTAATGGGTTTTAACATATCTTGTTTAAAATCATCTCTTATTCGAATGATATATGTATATAGTTATCTAAAAACTTTTTACAGACATCTACCTACTCAAATTTAATAACCATACGTATTTATCTATATTTACTTATATATTTGTTCCTCTAATACAAAAATAAAAAATAAAAAAATAATGTAATCTAGGAAAATTTAAAATTTTGGACATGGGGGTTTACAATATCTACTAGCTTTCTAATTTTACATTGGTGTGTTATATGCCCTTTTATATCACAATAGTAACATGTAGCAGAAGTGTTAGCGCTTGGTGTAGTTCGAAAATCATGTATATGTGTTTTTGAAGATGTGTGTGCTTTCTTATTGTGTGGAAATGTATACATATATGCATGGTTTATGACAGTTTTAGCAGTGTTGGTCGTGTTGTGTTTCTGTATGTGTTTGGCCTTGTGACTTGTGTTCACCTGAGCTATAGGTTTGACAACCTGTTTGCCCAGTTTGATCTATAACTTTTTAGAGATGTCACAGGTTTCATTATATTTGGTCATTAGTGCATCTATTCTCTGAGCAACAATGTTATAATTTTTTTTTCTTTAGTTCATAGAGATCGTTAAGTTTTACATTTTCTTGATTAGCTTTCTCAAGCTTTTCAAGAGTTTCATGTAAGCTTAACTTTAAAGAAGTAATCTCATTTGTGTCACTAGAATAATCTCTAATATCTTCTAGCATTTGCGATAACTTTGAAAACTCAAATTGAACAAATTTTAGCTCTTTCTTAGCACTTTTGTACAAGTCTATCATTTTCCTCTGATCTTCTAGCAGATCAGTGAAAGCATTAGATAGTTCATCGAAAGTAAATTCTTCATAGAGAGGGTTCGATATTACCTTAGCATCCGTAGCCATAAAGCATAGGTTCACTGTGTTGCGAGGCTTCTCTTCTTCTTCAGAGTCACTAGCTTCGCTTTCACACCAGATGCTAGTATTAGCATAGTTTCTAGTCGAAGATATTCTCTTGTTTGTATGATCATGCCTGCTTTCCTTTCTTATAACAGAATAATCCTTCTTGATGTGACCTGTTCTTTTACAGCTGAAGCAGATAGGTTCTTCATCGTCTCTGGAATCTTTCTTCTTTTTGTTTGACTTCTCATATCTGAGGAATCTTCTGAAGTTCCTTGTCATAAGGGCCATCTGATCGTTGTCTGAGCAGTTTGTCTCACTTTCATCTTCGGAGGCTGTCTTTTGGTTAGCTTTGAATGCTATTGCCTTCTCTTTTGGAGCTGACTCTTCAAAATATTTAAGGTCTAGCTCATGCGTCATAAGCTTTCCCATAAGGGTTTTAAGAGTCATTGTCGTGAGATTATTTTCTTCAATAATGGTCATCGCTTTAGGATTCTAGTTCTTGGTTAGCCCGCGAAGCACCTTCCGAATCTTCTCATGATTGCGGTATTCTTTTCCAATGGAAGATAGAGGATTAACAATATCTAAAAATCAAGTAAACATATTTGTGATAGTCTCATTAGGATTCATTTTAAAGGCCTCATACTCTTGTGTTAGTCGTGAGATTTTGGACTCCTTCACTTGTGAAGTACCTTCATGAGTAACCTCAAAAAGTTTCCAAATCTCGTGAGACATGACACATGTTGAAACTCAATTAAACTCAGTTCTATCTACAGCACAAAATAAAGCATTGATGGCTTTTGCATCAAGATTGGCTTGTTTTTTTTATTGTTTGTATATCTATCAAATAGTTTTTCAACTAGAACACCCTCTACCGTAATAGGTAGTGATTTCTTATAACCATTCATGACAATCGGCCATAAATCAAAATCAAAAGACTTGAGGTAAAAGCTCATACGTGTCTTTCAGTACGTGTAGTTTGTGCCATCAAATAGGGGTGACCTATTTGTTGATTGACCTTCACCATTTATTGGATATAGGGATGCCAAATCTCAAGGAATTTTAATCCGACTAGAGATAAACTACACTCTAATACCAATTGTAGGATCGATGGCACCTCTAGAAGGGGGTGAATATAGTGCAGCGGAAAATATTTACCAATTTAAAAACTAAGCAGGTGAAGTAAATATATAATCAAACTTAAATGCAATGAAGTAAAGAAGTAAGTAGTAGAGGCAAGAAAGCAATACGCAGACACAGCAGGTTTATACTGGTTTTCCTCTGAGAAGACTAGTCCAGTTTGCGAGAACTCTTCCTCGCTATAATCCACTATTTTGAATAGAGATTACACCGCGTGCTTTACTCCGAAGAACAAGCCAACTTCAATGTCGTCGTATTTTTATCTGAAGCCCACGATCAAACTTCAACAACACATTTCTGAGAAAAACTTTTATACGTCAAGCTTGTACAACTCGAATACTCCTAATTGAAAACCACCGGCACTAGAAGGATGGGAGTTTTTTTGGAGATTTGAAGATTCAAGCTTTGTAAAATAGATAGAAAGCTTAGGAATATATAAAGAAGATAAAGATTGAATTAGTGATTAGAAATGACAAATTCTTCTCTTTTTATAGGAATTTTTCGGGCAGAACTAGGTAGGCTAACGTTCATAAATTTGGACGTTTGAGATCCAAAAGACTTGGGAAAGCTTCTGACTAGGAGAAATCTAAGGGGATCGAGTTCGGTCCGAGTTCGGGCAGAACTTCGGCCGAGTTCGGTGACTAGGGATTCTGGTCAATTTGATTTGGTTTGGCTTTTGGTTATTGGTTTGGTTTGGGTCAAGGATTGGATCAAGGATTTTGGTTTTGGATTGAACTTCTAAATGTCAGTGATCCCGACGGACAACTTTTCTAGACTCAATAAAAAATACATAATAAAATATAAAAAATCAGTGGAGATGAAATCTGTGATCTTCTGTTTCTTTTCATATCAAGTTTAGAGTTTTAAGTCAATTATCGAAATCGGTTCGACCATGGCTAAATGGACAAACATCAAGATCATCCGGACAGACACTGGACTAATGCTATCATAGTCTCATTATATTGAGAAGATGATCACATGCTATAGGTATCAGGATCTTCCAGTGATCGATACGCCTTACAGGTGTGATCTGAAGTGGAAGCCTAATTCGAAGGAAAGCGTCAAGCAGCTGGAGTATGCAGCATCATCGGGAGTTTGATGTATGCTACTACTGCCACTACGTCTGACATAGCTTTTGTCATGGGAATGCTGAGTCAATTCACGAGCAACCCAGGCGTTGAGTACTGGAAAGCTGTGAAACGGGTAATGAGATATCTCAAGAAGACTTAGACATATGTACTACACTACAGCGAAGATTCGCAAGTGTCACGACCCGCACCCTGTGTAGGGGTACGAGAACGTAACAACGCCCAGCCTACGCCGCAGTGTCGGCGGTAGAACGCTGTCCTAGGTCAGTCATCTAACAATATAAAGGTACCTGTACAGTATATACACTCCGAATGGAGGTGACATAACAGAACAGTCTCAATCACATCTAAGGCAGATACAGAATAGTAAAGGTAGATAGAGAGATCAAAAGCACAATGCAATACAAATAAGAGGGAGAAAATCTAAGTGTCTAATATAACAACTCAAGAACATCCAGCTCAATACAAGTCTCTAAATATAACATCTCAGAAGAACAACTGAAAATCAAATAACAACGCTGAAAGAAACTAAAGCCTAGCTATCTAGCCTAGACTCTGGGAGTAGCATCCTGTACTGCAGCTGGATCCTCCAGAGGAACCAGGTCGCAGGTGTCATCTAAGCCTGCTCCGTAATAGGTGGTACATAGGGCCTCCTCCTCATCCTCTGTAATATTTTCAACAGGTCCAGTCAGGACAGGAGCGAGTACAGTACATCTCAACAGATCATAGCAGGTTAGAAAATATAATCATGCAGTAAAGTAAGATACATGAACTGAAGAAAAACAGTATTTAAACAGAGAAAGAACTGTAATAGAAATATCTACTATACATAGAGAGCTAATAGTGACTAGTGAGTTAGAGTAAAATATAAACATGTGAATGGCATAGGAGATTCATGACTACAGCTAAGAGAGTGATTCATGACTACAGCTACTGGGATAATATTCACATGTCTATTTCTACTCCCCCATCCCCAATCGATACACAAAGAACTGTTCAAGTTATGTTAAGATTCGTGAAACTTCACATGGCTCATAAAATGAGTGATACGTGAAGGTAATTCATGATGGCTCTGTGAACATGAGAGTATATGTGTCACAAGCGATTCGTGAATCAGAGGAAGCATAGAGATACGTGATGATTCGTGAAACGCACAAAACATGCAGTATCCGATGCTCCCGAGGGGGATAGCATCTCATGAAAAGATCCATATAGTACCAATCCGTGTGACCAACGTGACAGTATCAAGTAAAGTAATTTAAAGCAGGAAAATAATTCTAAATAGGATATGAAATGATCAGAGAATGTACTCGCCTGGTATCCTGAACGTCCGAAGAGAATATACTGTCCGAGGAGTGGTGTTTGTCTCCTATAGAAAAGTACAAGTCACAACAAGTCTAAAATAAGAAAATAGACTACTACAATGCATCTACATGAAGTTTGGGGTCAATCCAGGCTAAAGTCAACCTTTGGTCAACTCTAGTCAACCCTAACAGTCAAACTAGGTCAGTTCTAGTCTAAATAAGTCAAACTAGGTCAAACGAGGTTAAACTTGGTCAAAGTAGTCTAGGTTGGTCAAACCTGGCTTAACTAGTCAATTCTAGGTCAACTAGCTAAATATCACACAAGTCACTCTAGCCTAGTGATACAAAAGTGTATCCACCACATGCCATAGGCCATATACAATAGGCAATTGAAATCCCTATTTCATACTACACTATCACACAATACATTTCACATATATATATTTATTGCATTACACATAGGCATAGAGAGAAAGATGTGTGCTCTAGGCAATGTGTGTGTGACAGAGTGTGTGAGTGTAATGTGTCATGTGTGTGACATGACATTAGTATAGAGTATATGTGTTAGTGATTTGTGTGTGTGTGAGGGTGAGAGAATGTGACAGGAAAATAAGTTAAGAAGTGTGTGATGATGAATGTGTGTGCTATGATGTAGAGGCAATGGGAGGAAAACAGAAAACCCCAATCCAAATACAAAACCCAATTCAGTGATAGATGTGTGTATGCTGATTTTGTGTGACAGTAATAGGAGATCAATGTGTGTGTGTGGAAATCACAACAGTGAGAGGGATGAATAGATGTGTGGGGGGTGAACTAATGTGGGTGGCAGTGTCAAGGATTTGGGTGTGTGACTGTGTGTAGGTGTGTGTTTATGTGAGATGATTAGGGAAATCAACCTCTCAGGTTTCAGATTTCCTGAAACTAATGACAGGTATAACCCCCAACCAAATACAAAATCCCACGCTCAGTTCAGTTAAGGAAAGGAATTTTCAGGTTATGTGTTGTACTTGAATCCCAAAATCAGGGTTTTAACAAGGAATCAACAACTCATAACAGTTTAGTTTTCAAGTAAAACTGGTTTTCAATATCAGAAGAAAAAGGATCAATGTCAGTGAACATCAGTTCACAGTTTGATTCCTTAAATCCGAACTAAAATCAATACACAACCTTTCCCAAATCTCAGGTTATATTAGCCAAGTCTCAGTTATTTAGACAACATCAAAATCTTGTTTGTATGTGTGGTAGGTAATGAGAAATTATTCTCAGGTTATATTTCTGAAACCGATGACAGGAAGTCCTCCAAACACAATACCCAAATCACAAATCCCAATGCAAAAATATAATCAATACTAACTAACAGTCTCCTATCAGCTAACAGTTATGTGGGTGTACCACATTAACAGTTAACCTCAAAAAAATAGGGAAGAAAAGAATCAGAAATTTCAGAATTAATAAACCCAGGCCGTATCAGTGTTCATGGGAAAAATCAAGATTTTGACCCTTAAAGCATAACACAACCCACAATTAAGCATGTACATTAACACTCAGGTACTTACAGGTGTATTTAACTTGCAAAAATCATTTGAAAACAGTAAAACCAATTCGAATTCTCAGAAATCAGGAAATGTGAGCAGTGTATCAGTGCACACAGAAATTCAGAAATTCGAATTCAAAATAAACCATTAAATCACAATTAAAAGGTTGGTAAATAGTGTTATACATGTGAGGATACTATAGAGTGTATTCGTGTCCAATATCTGGACACGAATCGTGTCCAAGAACTGCATGAACACAGACACCCGGCTGTGCACACGAAATCATCGTGCACGCGTGCACGCGTGTCCTGCGCGTGACACAGGCCACGTGGCGACACGTGGCCTTGCGTACACGTGCGCCAGGGGTAGGGCTACCCCTAGGACCGCCTGCACAGTGACCACGACGTGTGTCGTGTCCGTGTCAGCTGCGTATCAGTGCGCAAACTGTGCGCACACAGCAGCCCGTGTGTGGCTCGTGCGACCAGTGCAAGGGCGATTGCGCCATGCACACTCCACGAGGTGCTCCCAAATT
This sequence comes from Iris pallida, assembly GCA_029216955.1. Classification (NCBI taxonomy): domain Eukaryota; kingdom Viridiplantae; phylum Streptophyta; class Magnoliopsida; order Asparagales; family Iridaceae; genus Iris; species Iris pallida. The sequence continues at coordinate 5,417,999 of JANAVB010030217.1, read as the reverse complement.
TTGGAAGCACGATGACAGTCGTTGCCCCTAGGCTCACACCAAGTTTCAGGTCACGATGTGTCCTGTGTCGAGAGAAAACGAGCCCGTGATGCAGGACACAGTGTACGTGTGTGCACGGCGTATCCAACCCAAAATTCTGACACAATAGGACACTAGAACACTAGGACACCTTCACAAATATTGACACACACATCAAGATCTACAAATCCATGTAATTACATTTCAAAAATATGAAAATAAATTCCTATGTAGCATTTCTACAAACACCTAGTGTATTACTATGATACGTGTCCGATATGGACACGAATTATGCCCAAATTTCGAGGACAGCTAGGAAACCCTAAAACCTAACCTTATATGCAAAGAAATCAGGAAAACTATGAGTTTAGATGATTTACCTATTGAGTATCAAAACTCAAGAAAAGCTTCAAAGCGGGGATTCCAAATGGCAACTCCAAATCTCCAAATTGCATACAAACTGAGGTGCTCCTCCAAAATCAGTATATAAACATAAATTAGATCCTATTGCAAAAGACTAGGACTAAAAAGGAGCTAAAATGAATTAATTAGGAATTTCTAAGGTTGGGGATTTACCTCCTTCTAAACTTGAGATCTATTTCCTAGAGAGGCTAACCCTAAATGAAGGAGGCATTAAATAGGGGTGGGAATCCCTAGGTTGGCTGCCATGGGTGGGTTTAATTTGGTTTTGGGCCTAAGTCATGGGCCTATGGCTTAATCACAAGTCTCAAAATTGATAAATCATAAGTCATTGACTTATGCCACAAGTCATGAACTAGTTTTACTTAAGTAATCTTTCCTACCTTAAGACCAATCTCTAATGACTAAAAGTAGGTTGACTAGAGTTAGACTAGGGTTACCAACTAGGGTTAGTTCTAGGTTAGTCTACAAGTCTCAACTAGTCATGACTAACATAACACATAGCCATAATTAATTAATATCAAAAACACACAAATTCCCATAAATCATAATAAATTTAAATAAATCCTAAAATGACCAAAACACCCTCTAGGCTATAATGTACTAGTCAAAGATCCTAATCACATGGCTAGGCTCTAAGGTTACACTAGTCAAACACCAAAATCATAAGTCATAATTTTAAAACCATTTTAAAATGATTAAAAATTACCAAAAATCATATTATCATTTAAATATCATAATTAAATAAATTAAAATACAAAATTTCAAAATTACCTTCATTTTAGAAACTGGGTGTTACAGCAAGTAGTTGAAGGCTTCAGTGATGCCAGCTGGAGCTCAGAGTTGGAGAGCGAGAGATCTACAGGTGATTTATTTTCACAATGGATGGAGCTACTATATCGTGGAAGTCAAAGAAGTAGACTATGCTCTCTCGTTCCTCTATGGAATCTGAGTTCTTTGCACTTGATTCCATAGCGAAAGAAGTAGAATAGCTTCGGGAGCTCATATATGATCTTCCAGTGGTTGGGGCACAGATACCGACGATATTGATATGCTGCGACAACTAGACGGCTACAGCGGTGGCATCAAATGACCTATTCAACGGAAAGAAGAGAACTGTGCGGTTAAAGCACAGGGCAGTATACGATCTCATCAAGAGAGGTGTCATTGCAGTGATTGATGTTCGGAGTCAGAAGAACCTGGCGGATCCATTCATAAAGGACCTCAGCGCCAACCGGTCGATGACACAGCTTGTAAAATGGGCTTGAAGGCATTCTGATATTATGTTATTGTAATCCTACTATAAAGTTTTATGCTATTAGTTCAAAGAGAAATCTACTAGGCATCTAGCTTTTGGTTCAAGGGAGGACCACTAACTGGAAAAATATCAGGAACAGTGGGTACATGTCCTCTGTGGCATGGAAAGGATATGGACCTACAACCACTGTTGTCTACTATATGTTTTCTGCAGAGAACATATCCTGTGGTGAGGATGGCTTAAACGCCTTAATGAGTTCTCAGGCAGAGTGAATGTTTGTTGTGCTTTACAGGAAGCAAGGTAGCACGACACTACAAAGAGTGTAACTCCATGCTATAGTGGGATGACTCCACCATGAGGTTCCCAGGTAGGGGTAATGCCTCGGCTTTGCGAGCCAAGTCACAGCGGTATAGCACCGCAAATAGGCAGGTAGCCTAATATTGAATGATAAAATTAAAGAGTTGTAGACAGTACTACAAAGGAGACGATGTCCTCATGTTACAGTGGTATGACACCACGAAGAGGTACCTAGATAGGGGTAAAGCCTCGGTCTCGTAAGCCATGTCGTTGCGGCGTAACACCATAAGGAAGCACAAGGCTTCATGCTGGGTAGTTTGGCACTACAGAGAGGCTTGTGACCTCATGCTACAGTAGTATGATACTACGATGAGGTTCCTGAGTAGGGATAATGCCTCGACTTTAAGCCATGTCATAACGATGTAGCACCGTAAGGAAGCGCAAGGCTTCATGTCATTTCTCTTTAATAAATAACTCACCTATAGTGTATGGACAGAGATAGCAGGCCATCTCTTGAGGGTAAACTTGTAGACGCTCAAAATACATACAGCAAAATCAGGCTGGCACATGGCCTTTAATGTACAGCCAGAAGCACATGTGACTATATTATGTGAGTGGGATGAATTGCAGCAATGGTGCAGAATTCAAGGCCTAGTCCATTCTTGTATTATAGTATGTTGTTTGACCCATGCGGGAAGATTCAAGTCATTAGCAACATCTATCCTAATGCATGATGGACAGTTACTATAGAGAACACTCATACCCATATAAATGGAGATATGTGCGGGATTGTTGGTGTTTGGTCTTCAACACTAGAATAAATAGTCCCACATTGCCTAGGCCAAATGGGTAGTATCTCCATATATACCTTTGCTTGAATGGAGAGAAGTACATGAGGTGTGGAGTGGCACAGGGGTGCTACGTGGGGGTGTTTTTCTAGTAGGAAAAAGGATAACTCAATAATTAAGCATTAATGCTTTTTGTCATGCTCTTGGAATTTATTCCATTGGAGCTAAGCCCCATAAGGGCTTAGCGACTCGGACTCGGGCTCATGGGCTCATGAGGCCTAATGTGGCGTTTTGTTGCGCACTTTGCACTTAGCACATCAGCATCGTCGTTAGGCGAATAGTGCGCTTAAGTTGTACTCGTTGCGCGAGCCTCTGCGCAGCCGATCGCACGCCCATTCGCGTGGCCCGATCGTGCGGCCAGATGGCGCGACCAATTGGTGTGGCCAGGTGGCGCTGCCTGTAGTGCCCCATTCCTAGCGGTTCACTATGTAAGGCTTGTGGATTGATCAACTCGATCGGAACCGAATATTGGGGAAACTTACCATCGGCATCGAATCGATCACGGACAAGTGCATAAGAACCTTTCCAACTAATAGATTGGTTTCTCTTGAAATGTATCAAAGAGTTTTCTCTGGATGTTTTGCTGCTAGTTTTGTTGCTTGGTTTTGATGGATGCTTTTCTGAATGATTTTTGATGATTTGATTCTTGCCCGTTTTCATCGATTTGTATAGCATTCATTCTTGAGAATTCTGAGAGAAGAGAACATAACGAGACGGAGTATTAACCAAAGTTTTGGTGCCATTGTAGACTGACGCATGACGGAAGGCTAAGCGTGCAAGTGTTCCCCTCTCTCTCTCTGCGATTATCTAATTTGGTAGGTGTGGATCTCTGTGGTGGTATTTTTCCTCTCGCTATTCCTTCATGCCAACTAAATAATTGTCTTGCAACATCCGTTGATCGATATCAAGATGCTAATGCCACAAGTCAATACCACTAAGAAGCTAGAGAACGAACATTAAAATGAATTGATTGTACTGCAATGAACTGAATATTGAACTGAAATAAATTGATGCCTAGAATGATGGTTATGAAATGCTGAGAATGATCATGTTGCCTATTACTTCAATAATTCTATGCACACTGTGATTATCGAGTCGGACACACATTCGGCTGACCATGGACAACTTGTATACAAGGATTGAGAAATAATTTCCTCGAACGGTACCGGGGCACCGGGTCGGCCTAGGAGGAAATAATGAAGTGCTTTGGGAGCATGAGTAATGCGAGGCATCATAGAGGCTAGCTACCTACTGTGTTGTCATCTCATTACCTTGAAGTTCCAAATACAAATGAATGAAAAGTGTCCATATGGTTTAACAACACCAGTGGTCATATTGTGGGGATGTATGCTAATCAATGCTTTGTGCAGGGGCAGTAAGTACTATTATTATCCTGTAATTTTATGCAGGATAGCTGGATTCGACCGATGGTAAAGTAAATATTATTTTATGCAATACCATATTGCCTCGAATGTTGTCTGTTCCATAATGATCTCATGTATTAAAATGCTTGTCATTAATAAAATGTTGGTTTAGCTGAGTGGGCCAACGGGGCTCACCAGCGCATTGTTATAATGTGTTGACCCCTCCTCCACAGGTCCTGGAGAAGACTCGGGCGCACATCACAATTAAAGCTTTCTGAACTGATGTTTCCTTTCAAGTTGTTTTCCCTAAAGACGCACAAAGTATTGCGGAGTTTTCAAAGATGGCTGCTTATATTTCAAAGTACTAAAAGGGCAAGATGTATGAAACGGGATGTTATTTCATGGCAGCCTATCAGTTGTGCTTCTTTTCATGAATCAATGTAGCCAAAAAGGCATTTCAAATATTATCGAGAAAAGTTGTATTCTGACTACAATTATCAATAAAATGAGTATTTATTCTTCCTATATTGTGTCCTCAATGTTTCTGAAATGTGGCTGAGTTTCAAATGTTTCTAAATGACATAAATGTGCATGTTCTATCCTTGTACAAGTGCAACTCCAGACTTATACGGCATCATGCCTTAGCGAGGATGATCGATTCGGCGTATCGATTCCCCGAATAGAAGCATAGCGAGCGATTCCCCGAATTGGGGCGTGACAAGTTGGTATCAGAGCATGGTTTCAATTCCTCGGATTTCGAAAATGTTTTCAAAAAGGAAGTCTTGATGCAAATTTTCTCGATTGATGGTGTCGATAGCGCTGGCATGAAATAATGTTCCATACAATAAGTCCATAAATATTTTATGAGTGCTAATGAAATTATTTCTTTCTTGTAGAATGGACAAAGGTGATAGCGCAAAGATGAATTCATCGTCTGACCCAATGGAGAAACTGATTAAACAACTGGAGGCTCAGAGGAAGCAGAGCGAAGCTCAACATCGCGTGCTTCAAGAGCAGCTTCAGTATCAGTTTCAAGAGCGGCTGGATGCTCAACCAAAGCAAGTAGATAATCTGTCTCAGATTGTCACCTTGCTGACGGCTGATTCCAATGTTTCTGCAAAGGCCGCAGCAACCGAGACCGTAGAAGTGCCGGCAGAGAAACCTGAAATGCCGACATGGAAGAGAACGAGCTTCAAGTTCTCCGAATTCAAAATTTGTGACCCGCCTGAGTTTAATGGGAGAGTGGAGCCAGATGAAGTGATGGGCTTCCTGAACACACTTGAGGGCTACTTCCAAATGTTGGATATACAGGACAGCAAGAGAGTGGAGTTTACCGCTGTACAATTTCGTCTCAAGGCCCAGGAATAGTAGACTTCGCAGAGACAAGCACTTTGCGGTAATAGTCAGGATATGAAGAAATCTTAGGAGACCTTCAAGCAGGCTTTCATTGCGTAATTCATTCCACCAGCTGTCCATCAACAGAAAGAGCATGAGTTCGTAGCACTCCGACAGGACAGTATGTCAGTGGATGACTACGAGACAGAATTTTTGAAGAGAGTCACATTCGCTGGGTACATGGTACCGAATGATGACGCCAAGCGAGGAAGATTCGTGCAAGGCTTGAATAATGGCCTGCAGCGGGATGTGCTAAGTCGAAAGTGTACGTCTTACCGGGAGGCGTACGAAACAGCTCTCGAGATGGAGAAATTTCATCAGCCGACTAGTCGTGGGACAACGCAAGGCAACCAAGGCAACAATAATCAGAAATGACCTTGGTCTGCTAATAGGAACGACGCACCTAAGCATCACAATACGGGAGAAAATAGGGGGTCTCAACATGCAGAACATTGTAAAGCATGCAACCGTTGGGGGCATCGATCCGAAGATGGTCGCGTTAAGTGTTTCAAATTTGGCGTGTAGGGCCATAAGGAAGCTGACTGCAGAAATAGAGAAGGGAATCAGTATCCTCCTCATGGACATAACAACAATCAGTATCGTTGGCATAACAACAATCAGAACTGGGGCCAACATAACAACCAGCATCGTGGTCAAGCACCACCAGCCTTACCAGCTCCAACTGGAAATGTACCGAATCAACAATAAGGTGAGCAAGCAAGGGTTTATAACTTGACTCAGGCAGAGGCCCAGACCGCAGAGAATGTTATAATAGGCATGTTGTTGTACAAAGGCACACCTGCAAGAGTACTTTTTGATTCTGGTGCTACTCATTGCTTTATCTCGTCTGATTTTGCAACGGAAAATAAATTTTGTATGACTCTACTAAAGACAGCTTTGTGTGTTAGCACTCCTTCGGGAGTAGATATGCCTGCAACTTTGATTTACAAGGACGGCTACATTAAAATTGGAGACACGACTTTATCTCTGGACGCAATTGTTCTAGACATCAAAGAGTACGATATCATCTTGGGAATGGACTGGCTCAGCGCCTGTCATGCAATAATCGACTGTGCGGATAAGAGAGTTGTGTTTGGCCTACCTGAAGAAATGGAGTTCTCTTACTCGTGCGGCTCGGCGTTCCAAGGACCCATAGTAATATCGGCAGTTACAGCAAGGCACATGCTATACTCAGGGTGTGAAGGATTCCTCGCTTCTGTTCAAGACACTCGGATGAAGAGTGTTGGCTCGAATCAAACCGAAATTGTGGCAGAGTTCCCTGATGTATTTCCGGACGAGATACCTGGAATGCCGTCGGATAGAGAAATTGAATTCACAATTGATACATTTTCGGATACTCGTCCGATATCGAAGGCGCCGTATAGGATGGCTCCGGCAGAGCTGAAGGAACTAAAGGTACAGCTACAAGAATTATTGGACCGTGGATACATTCGCCCAAGTGTATCTTCATGGGGAGCTCCAGTGCTGTTTGTAAAGAAGAAGGATGGGACGATGCGACTGTACATCGATTACAAAGAACTGAATAAGGCAACCATCTGTAACAAGTATCCCTTGCCAAGGATAGATGATCTGTTCGATCAGCTACAAGGGACGACCGTGTTTTCTAAAATTGATCTTCGTTCAGGATACCATCAGTTGAAGATCAGACCCGAAGACGTCCCTAAGTCGGTATTCCGTACGAGATACGGACACTATGAGTTTTTGGTCATGCCATTCGGTTTGACTAATGCTCCAACAGCCTTTATGGATCTAATGAATGGAGTGTTTCGACCGTTCCAAGTTTGTTGTTTTATTCAACGATGACATCTTTATCTACTCAAATGACAGAGAGACTCATGTCGGGCACTTGAGAGAAGTACTTTAGACGCTGTGAGATAATCAGCTGTATGCAAAACTAAGCAAGTGCGAATTTTGGATGAACAGCGTGTCATTCCTAGGGCACATTGTCTCGGCAGAAGGCGTTGTCGTTGACCCAAAGAAGATTGAGGCAGTTGTCGACTGGAAACAGCCTGCATCAGCTAGTGAGATACGGAGTTTCCTTAGTTTAGCCGGGTACTACCGTAGGTTTGTGAAAGACTTTTCAAGAATCGCTTCGCCTTTGACTCGCCTCACTCAGAAGGGAGTCATATTTAAGTGGACCGACGACTGTGAGAATAGTTTTCAAGAACTCAAGCAACGGCTCATCACGGCTCCAATTTTAGCACTTCCAGAAGGCTCTGAGGGATTTCAGATCTACAGTGACGCATCGGGACTTGGTTTGGGATGTGTTCTCATGCAACGTGGGAAGACAATCTCATATTCGTCGAGACAACTCAAACAACATGAGAAAAATTATCCAACTCATGACTTAGAACTGGCGGCGATTGTGTTCGCGTTAAAATTGTGGCGGCACTATCTCTATGGTGTGTCCTGCGAGATCTTCACGGATCACAAAAGCCTGAAGTACATATTCACCCAGAAGAAATTAAATTTGAGGCAGCAACGTTGGTTAGAATTGATCAAGAACTATGACTTGACAATTTCCTACACGTCGGGTAAAGGGAACGTGGTAGCTGATGCTTTGAGTCGAAAATTCGTTGGGTCACTAGCAGTAGCAAAGGAGGTACTACGAGATCTTGAAGAGATGGGCATCGAATTCAGAATTCGTCCACCGAATGTACAGTTGGCTCAGTTGCAGCTTTAGCCGAGCCTCCATGGAAGGATTAAGATTGCTCAGAAGGACGATCCGTTTTTGTAGAAAATACGCGAGTTGATTCTAGCAGGAAAGGCGTCGGACTTTACAGTTGAAGATGACACTATTTTTGTCCCTAAGGAAGAGGATATCAGGAAGGAAATACTGATCGAGGCTCATTTCGCGAAGTATTTCTTGCATCCGGGAAGCACAAAAATGTACAAGGATCTGCGCACAACATTTTGGTCAAGCGTGTGAAGGTATTCATTGTGACACAAATAGCTGATGTACAAAGTTTGGCTTGTTTTATCTATTTGTGTCACAATGTTTGGCTTGTCAGCGTGTGAAGGCCAAACACCAACGGCCAGGCGGAGAACAACAAAATTTGGCTATTCCACAGTAGAAGTGGGATAATATCTGTATGGACTTTATAGTCAGCTTGCCAAGAACTCAGAAGGGGAATGATACGATTTGGGTTATCGTGGATAGATTAACCAAGTCGGCTCATTTTATTCCAATAAAAGTTACGTGGGGCGTAGAACGGTTAGCTCAGATATAAATAAATGAAAGTGTCCGATTACATGGGGTGCCAACTTCTATAGTGTCGGATAGAGACGGACGATTCTTGTCGCGATTTTAGATAAGTCTGCACACAGCATTAGGCACAAAGTTGAATTTCGGTACGGCATACCATCCGCAGACTGATGGTCAGACAAAGAGAGTAAATCAGATCCTTGAAGATATGCTGAGATTGTGCGTGCTCGATTCAAAGACAAATTGGGACGCACATCTCGCATTGGCAGAATTTGCCTATAACAACAGTTATCAGGCAAGTATCCAGATGGCCCCGTACGAAGCCTTGTATGGAAGAAAATGTCGATCACCGATATGCTAGGATGAAGTCGGCGAACGGCAAGTGCTCGGACCAGAACTTATGGAACAGGCCGTCGAAAGGGTCCGCTTAATTCGAGAAAGACTTAGAGTTGCTCAAAGTCGACAGATGAGTTATGCGGATGTACATCGACGACCTTTGGAATTCACGACGGGCGATCATGTCTTCTTGAAGGTCACACCCATGCGAGGTGTGATGCGGTTTGGGATGAAAGGAAAGCTAAGCCCGAGATTCGTTGGACCCTTCAAGATTTTGGAGAAGGTAGCCTCAGTGGCTTATCGACTTGCACTACCTCCGGCTCTGGCTGATGTGCATGATGTCTTCCATGTGTCCCAACTACGAAAGTATGTGCACGATCCAAGTCACGTAGTGAACTTCGATCTGTTGCAGCTGAGCACTGACCTATCCTATACTGAAGAGCCTGTCCAAATTTTGGACAGGAAAGAGAAAATTTTGTGGAATCGGACAGTGTCTCTAGTCAACGTGCTATGGCAGAACCATGCTGTCGAGGAGTCGACGTGGGAACTAGAAGAGGAGATGCGGGTGAAATATCCCTCGCTGTTTGATAATTTTGAGGTAGGACTTTTGCTTTAAGTTTCGAGGACGAAACTTTTTCTTAGTGGTATATTATGTAGTGCCCCGCTCCTAGCGGTTTACTATGTAAGGCTTGTGGCTTGATCAACTCGGTCAGAACCGAGTATTGGAGAAACTTACCGTCGACATCGAATCGATCACGGACAAATGCATAATAACCTTTCCAACTAATGGATTGGTTTCTCTTGAAATGCGTCCAAGAGTTTTCTCTGGATATTTTGCTGCTGGTTTTGTTGCTTGGTTTTGATGGATGCTTTTCTGAATGATTTTCGATGATTTGATTCTTGCATGTTTTCATCAATTTGTATAGCATTCATTCTTGAGAATTCTGAGAGAAGAGAACATAACGAGACGGAGTATTAACCAAAGTTTTGGTGCCATTGCAGACTGACGCATGACGGAAGGCTAAGCGTGCAAGTGTTCCCCTCTTTCTCTGCGATTCTCTAATTTGGTAGGTGTGGATCTCTGTGGTGGTATTGTCCCTCTCGCTATTCCTTTATGCCAACTAAATAATTTTCTTGCAACATCCGTTGATCGATATCAAGATGTTAATGCCACAAGTCAATACCACTAAGAAGCTAGAGAACGAACATTGAAATGAATTGATTGTACTGCAATGAACTGAATATTGAACTGAAATAAATTGATGCCTAGAATGATGGTTATGAAATGCTGAGAATGATCATGTTGCCTATTACTACAATAATTCTATGCACACTGTGATTATCGAGTCGGACACACATTCGCCTGACTATGGAAAACTTGTATACAAGGATTGAGAAATAATTTCCTCGAACGGTACCGGGGCGCCGGGACCGATTCAGCCTAGGAGGAAATAATGAAGTACTTTGGGAGCATGAGTAATACGAGGCATCATAGAGGCTAGCTACCTACTGTGTTGTCATCTCATTACCTTGAAGTTCCAAATGCAAATGAATGAAAAGTGTCCATATGGTTTAACAACACCAGTAGTCATATTATGGGAATGTATGCTAATCAATGTTTTGTGCAGGGACGGTAAGTACTATTATTATCCTGTAATTTTATACATGATTGCTGGATTCGACCGATGGTAAAGTAAATATTATTTTATGCAATAGCATATTGCCTCAAATGTTTCATGTTCCATAATGATCTCATGTATTAAAATGTTTGTCATTAATAAAATATTGGTTTAGCTGAGTGGGCCAACGGGGCTCACCAGCGCATTGTTATAATGTGCTGACCTCTCCTCCACAGGTACTGGAGAAGACTCGGACGCACATCGCAATTAAAGCTTTCTGAACTGCTGTTTCCTTTCAAGTTGTTTTTCCTAAAGACGCACAAAGTATTGCGGAGTTTTCAAATATGACTGCTTATATTTCAAAGTACTAAAAGGGCATGATGTTTGGAACGGGACGTTATTTCATGGCAGCCTATCAGATGTACTTCTTTTCATGAATCAATGTAGCCGAAAAGGCATTTCAAATATTATCGAAAAAAGTTGTACTCTGACTACAATTATCAATAAAATGAGTATTTCTTCTTCCTATATTGTGTCCTCAATGTTTCTGAAATGTGGCTGAGTTTCAAATGTTTCTAAATGACATAAATGTGCATGTTCTAGCCTTGTACAAGTGTAACTCCAGACTTGTATGACATTACGCCTTAGCGAGGACGATCGATTCGACGTGAATCGAAACAAAGCGAGCGATTCCCCGAATCGGGGCGTGACACTGCCAGTTGGCGCAGTTAGCGCATCAGGTACGCGAGTGTACAGATGGCGCGCGTTGTGCGCCAATTGGTGCAGTCGTGTCTGTGCACGATTTAAACGGTTATGAAACGTTCGGGAACAATTTTTTTCATGTCCCGAACGTTTTGCATACTGGACGGTTGCTGCGCGCGTCTATATAAGTTGCTCTATTATCTCTCATTTAGTAGAGTTCATTCCAGACAGTTCCTTACGAATTTTCACAGAGCAGAGAAGAGAGTAACATTGCATCATTTTGCGCCATCCAAGGAGTCTGTGTGCCATCCGAGGTGTGAGAAGAGCAAAGTGTTCTATAAGTTCTTTCCTGAACTTGCTGGTTCCTGGAAGCTAGGGGTGAGCAAATACCGACCGATACCGAAAAATCGATCGAATACCGATTAAAAAAATTCCAAAAAATCGAACCGAAATTATGTACCGATACCGAATTTCCGAACCGACTAAATTACGGTATAATGGTAATGGTAACGGTTTGAGTATAATACCATAGCGAAAATACCAAACCGAACCGATTCACACACACACACACACACATATATACACACACACATACACACGCACACATTTTTAATGTTGTTCATGATTAATTTTACACTACTCATTTTTATTTTTATCTTTGTTTTGGTTGGTTTCCTAGAACTTGGAATGGATTTTAGTGGACTTGAATTTATGTTAAGAATGCTAAGAATTGAATTTTTGATCTTTTAAGCTTATGTTTTTTTGTTCTCATAGAATTTTGAAGTGAATTTTGGTTACGTAAACTTATACTAAAGATTAAACTTAGTGACCGTGTTTGATATTTTAAGCTTATTTTTAGTTTTTTGCGACTTGTCACATATTGTTCTAATAATTTTGATTAATTGTTTGGTTAGTAGAGGCTTGGCTTTAAAATTAATGCTTCCAAAAAGTAAAAAATATATATATTATAGGTTAAGAGGTTCTACAATATTAAGTTTGTTAATTGATCAAATATTAATTGGTAAAATACCGATACCGAACAAAAACTGACCGAATACCGATTTAACCGAAACCGAAAAAAACCGATTCTAAATGGTACGATATTGGTATTGATTTTTCAAATACCAATTTTAAAAAATACCAAAAAATCGACCAAATACCGACCGATTATACCGACGCTCACCCCTACTGGAAGCTGTTCGCATGGGACGAATTTAGCTTTGAGCGCCGATGATAATTCACCCCAGCAGGCTTTTCTCCATTATGTTCATTTCCTTCTCTACTTGTAATCTCGTTCTGAACGAGATTTATTCTGATCTAATCAGAAATTTTCTGTGGGCTATCAACGTTGCTACTACTAAATCATTTGTGGCTTCGTCGAAGTGCTGTATTTGATTTTGTCTCTCTGAATCCTTCGGGATCTCAATAGTGCACCTTCTTTGAAATGTTGCAAAATTCAGTTTTTTTCATCTTAAAATAACGTCCCGGGACTAACAATGTTCTAGTATGAAATAGCTAGTTGGTACTTTCTTGGTAGGAAAAATCCGATATCCATATTAAGTTTGCGCTACCAAGGTCAGTCCAATTATTGTCAACATATTCCATATAATATAATCCCTATAGCAAAATGTGAAGAATTAAATGGTATGTCCATGGTAGATTTTATTTTGAACTACATATAAATTAGTTTTTTCGTTAACTGTGAATGACTTTCAAAGGTTTATAATATAGTACTATTGAATGATTTGAATGATTATGAATGTCAATGGAGTAGGGAATTTTTTATCTTTTCTTCTTCTCAAAAAACCATATTCCACGCTCATGTTGTATTGTTAGTTTGCTTAACCTTGCAACTTTACATTTTTTATAATGCGTTAGTACAAACTGAAAAATGAAGGTACTTTGGCACTTTGCAGATCATGGACTTCAACTTTATTATCATGTCATCTACAAAATGACTAATTCAAAAAGACACATAACTATACAACTAAGGGGGTGTTTGGTACACGAAATTTTTTTATTTCCGAAAAAATTTAAGATGAGAATCTATTACCACGTTTGTTTGGCTTATAAAAAATTTATTTTCGGAAATTATAAATATTCGGATAAATAGTTTACCCACAAAATATGGGAATTCTATATCTTGAGAATAGGTGGGTATTTTTTTTTTTTTTGCCGGACAAAAAATAAATTGTCTAATTTTTTTCTTCTTTTTTGATCAATTTTGATTAGTTTTGAACATTTTTTTTTCTTTTTTCGTCGTTTTTATCGCTTTTTTGTCATTTTTTGTCGTTTTTACCAATTTTTTGTCGTTTTAAGCGATTTTTTGTCGTTTTTACCTATTTTTTGTCTTTTTTGTCACTTTTTGATTATTTTTTGTCGATTTTACCCAATTTTTGTTCTTTTTGTCGCTTTTTTGTAGGGGTGGGCATACGGGTCTAGGACCCGCGGGTCCGACCCGGCCCGAACCGTAATTTGCTCAAACGGGACGGTTCCTCAATTTTTACAAGTAAACGGGTCGGGGCGGGGCGGATCGTGTTAAATTAACGGGACGGGACGGGTTGCATTTTACAAATAAACGGGGCCCCGGCCCGGCCCGTTTATTTTTAAAAAAAACTTAAATTTTTATAATATTTTGAATTATTTTTATTTTTCAATGTTACTTACTGTACGTCTGTACAGTGTACTGAGTCTAGTTGTCTACTGACTTAAACAATTAGACATTTAGACTTAAACAATTAGACTCAGTCTATAGACACTATACTCTATAGTCAAAGAGTCCCTATTTTTTTCCTCAGCAAAGCAAAGGAAAGGAGGAGCGAGCAGTCAGCCCTAATTTTTCCTCCCTCCCTCTCTCTCTCAAACTCTCAAACTCAAAGCAAAGGAAAGGAGGAGGGACTCGTGAGGACTGAGGAGTCCGAGTCTCCGACGACGCCCCCGACGCCCCCCGTCGCCCCGACGCCCCGTCGAAGGTTTGATGCATAGATTCGTTGGCAGTTTGAACTTTGCACTTTGTTTTCTGTTGTTTTCATGTCTTGGCAGTTGGCACTTGGCAGTAGGCTCATTTGCCCATTAGTTCTAATGTTCTATGCATAGCTGATCCTGTGGATTTTGTGAATGCTCTTTTCTTTTGTGAAAGCTCTTTTTCGAAGTATTTTGTGAATGCTCATTTGCACTTGGCAGTTTGAACTTTGAACTTTATATCATTCCAATGTTGAAGCCCGTTTGGTACTGCAAATTCAGGTGTAAATTCATGGGTTAGTACTTAGTACTGCAAATTCATGGGTTTCCTGGTTTCTGCAAATTCATGGTTTCTGCAAATTCATGTGTAAATTCAGCTAGATGCCCGTCTGGTTTCCAGGTTACTGTAAATTCATGGATTAGTACTGAAATTCATGGGCCCGTTTGGACCCGTGGGTCGTTCAGGACTGGACCCGTTCCAAACGGGCCGGGTCCAGTGCGGTTTCGATTTTTTTTGGCCCGGCCCGCCCCGCCACGCCAAAAAACAGGTCCAGTCCAGTTCTATAAAATTTGGGCCCGACCCGACCCGACCCGACCCGTGCCCACCCCTACTTTTTTGTCAATTTTTGTCGTTTTAATCGATTTTTGTCTTTTTTTAGCTTTTTTTGTTGTTTTTACAGATTTTTAGTCGTTTTTTTTGTCGTTTTTGTCGTTTTTTTGGTCATTTTTACTGATTTTATGTCTTTTTTGTCATTTTTGTCGCTTTGTTTGTCGCTTTTACCGATTTTTTGTTATTTTTGTCACTTTTTGGTTATTTTTTTGTCATTTTAACCGATTTTTTGTCGTTTTAACCGATTTTTTTTCCTTTTGGTCGTTTTTATCGATTATTTTTCGTTTTTGTCGCTTTTTGGTTATTTTTGTCGTTTTAACCGATTTTTGTCGTTTTTAACTGATTTTTTGTCGTTTTAATCGATTTTTTTTTGTTGTTTTTTGTCGTTTTTGCCGTATTTTGATTTTTTTTTGTTGTTTTTATCGATTTTATGTCATTTTTGTCGTGTTTTGGTTATTTTTGTCGTTTTTACCTTTTTTTGTTTTTTTTGTCGTTTTTGTCGCTTTTTGGTCATTTTTGTCGTTTTAACCGATTTTTTGTCGTTTTTACCATTTTTTTTTGTTTTTACCAATTTTTTGTCGTTTTTACCGGGTTTTTTATATTTGTTCATTTTTTCGTTATTATTATTTTTTATTTTTTTCCCGGGAATATTTATATTGTCACCAAACATGGTAATGTAATTTTTCAGGGAATTTAATTCCTTGGAATTTGATTCCCGGAAATATAGAATTCCCCGCTATAAGTCTTAAAATTTTATTAAAGCATGTGCCAGGTTACTAATCCCTACTTTTTTGGTTGATCAAAACATGTGTGCATTTTCTGAGAAGAAGTAATTCACATGTGCAACAGAAAATAGAAACACTACGGTTGCGTTTGGTTCACCGTAGTGTAATTGTAATTGGAATGAAATTGAGTTTGTAATGTAATTGAGGTTGTAATGTAATGGAATTACAATTACATTACCACGTTTGGTTGAAACACGTAATTAAACCATGTAATGTAATGTCAAGTACATTCAAATGTCTTGTTTAACATGCAATGTAATGAAATAGTAATTGTTATTTGTACCATTTTGACAAATATATCTTAACATTTATCTTTTCTTTTCTTTTCTTTTCTTTTCTTTTCTTTTCAAATTTAACATTTATAATTAAGAGAAATATTTTTGGATATGATTTATTATTTATTTATTTTTTTAAACAATCATGCATATTTTTGTTTTGTTATAATATTTTTCTTGCTAAAATATATTATATAACACTAGACTGCTATTTTACTAGAAAAACAAAACTCTAATTTTCTTGCTAAAAAAATAAAACATTATAGTATTTGACTGATGCGTCTCTAAATTTTTACTATCTCATGATGACTCTGAAAATAAAATATTAAAATACTCAACAATAAAAAAATTAACACTAGACATTTATTTTATTCCCTTGTTTCAATTTGTTTGAACACAAAAAATAACACAAAAAAAATATAACCACTAGTCTTGAGGGATAAGATTTATAACCACTAGTCTTGAGGGATAAGATTTATGGGTAAATTTTTTATAAGTTAATATCATAATATGGAAATAAATTTTCTATCCTAGAAAATAAAAAATATTCAAATCCTCCTTAATTATACTAGCATATGTGCACGTGCCTTGCACGAATTTTAACATTTTTTAATTAGTTTAGGAAGACCAAATGATAGTCTTCCTAATTACTAAGTTGTCCTTATTAAAATTAATGAAATATTTTTAATTAGTATAAGTATGTAAGGGTATTTTCGGAATTCAAAAGTTTCACCATCTAAGTTTTCCTATTATATAGTAGAATAGATTGTACTTATTAAAATTAATGAAATTTTTTAATTAGTATAAGTATGTAAGGGTATTTTCGGAATTCAAAAGTTTCACCATCTAAGTTTTCTTATTATATAGTAGAATAGATTTCTCTCTTCCTATTATTTCCATGCTCTGTCTTTTCCCAAAAAATGAAACAACAGCAGGTCAGCAGTACACACTCTCTTCTCATCATCTTCTTCCCTTTTCTCATATTTTCTTCTTCACCGACCTTCACCTTCTCCTCCTCCACGAACCCAAAAATTCAGAAACCCTAGCCATGGCGGAGTACGACCTGACCCACCAATCGTTCTCCACCTTGATCGCCATCCTCCAGGAGCACGAGCTTTACTACGGCAGCGTCATCCTCGTCTTTTGAATGTCCATGGCATAATCGACCATGTTGGTCTGGCTGAGCAGCTCCGGGGAGCAGAGGAAGGAGGAGGATGAGGGGTCCACCGCAGGCTCAGGAAGAAGGAGACGGGGATGGTCGAATTTTTTTACTTTTTCGATCGGGATTTGGGGATGGAATATTTTGTGTAAGGCCAAAATTGTCATTTGAATATTGAAGGTGTAATGTAATTAGGATTACATAGGTTGTATGATGTAATTGATTTTAATATAAATTGATTTAATGTAATCAAACTTGTAATCACTATTACATTACATTCAAATTTATTTTTTGTCCAACCAAACATTCGGATAAGTTTTACGACGTAATGTCAATTACATTATGTTGTCCAACCCGATGAATCAACATGCCCTAAGTTTCCAAGAAACGACAGCTTCCCTTCGTTGATATATACAACAAAGCATCCAAGAAAACATCTTTAATGGATACATATGATATAGTCGATTTTCTGTTAATTACATAGATAGATCAGGAGAAAGGCAATCTTAAGGAAGAAATTCACATCTAGAAAAACCCAGGCAATGCAAGATCACTAAGCAAGGGACGCGGCATTAAGCAAGCAGCTGGTTCATTGGCTACAAAAATGAGAATAAGCATCCCTTTTAAGGTATGCATAACTTTATTTACCTTATGGTTTAGTTGGCAGGACTGCTTCTTTTACTAGCTTATATAGTTCACGATAGTAATTGTCGATTGATCAATCTACTGATACAGGAAGGGAATTCACCTAATAAATAAACTAGATATTATTTACCAGCATAGATCAGTATTTTTACAGAAAAGGAAGGGTAAGTTAAATCTAATCTCGAATTCCCTAAAAAAAAGGAACATACCTTCTAACTATCTCTTGGTAGGTACTGGCTTGAAATGTTTTAGTAAAAAAAAAAATTTGGACTGGTTTATGGGCTTCAATGGGCAATTTGTACTTTCTCATAGATAGATAGTCTTTCTACTAATACTGGCACTGGACATGGACCAGATGAGTTAGGGTACTAATATTTTCAAATAGATTAGATACAAGTGTGATTACCTATGTTGCGCGAATATGAACATGGGCACATGTATAGATATGTTGCCTGTGCAATCTAATAATCTTATGTTTTTTATGGTTTCTGATATTAATGTTTTGTTGGTATAGAAAATTCATATAGGTTTTGGTGATCTCTCCATTATAATGAAAAGACGCTTCTCCATAATTCAGGCATAAACTCTCTCTATATATATGTGTGTGTTTGTTTGTGTATGCCTTACAATGGAAATAAAAGGAAGATGCATCACCCTGAACAAGTAACTAAAAGAGTAATTCATTATTTATTTAAATAGTCCTCTAAAATTATCAAGGTCTTACTTGTAGCTGGTTTTTTCACACCTATTCATTTTTTCCATTTCTTGCATGATAGTTCTTATTGCTAGTATTTTTTTATTACTCGATGGCAGTAGAAAGCTCTCACACTTTTGCTCATCGGCGTAACCAAATGCAGTCACTACATGAGGGTACTAATGTACTTGGTCTTCCATTTGCAAGAGGTGCATATGTGTTAGGTTTGTAGCCTTTTGTTTTGGTTTTTAGTCCCACATTGGCTAGAAAGGAATGTGTATCTCCACATATATGAGTCTTTTCTCTTTATGGAGATGCACATGTAGTGCACATGGGTGTGTGCCATGTGGGATTAATTATTAATGGTATAAAGGCTTAATCAACAATTAAGAAGCTATAAGCTTTTTGCTCTTGGAAATTTATTTCCATGGAGCTAAGCTCCGTAGGAGCTTAGCGACTCGGACTCGGGCTCGGACTCGGACTCGGGCTCGGGCTCATGAGGCGTAATGTGGCGTTTTGTTGGCGCACTTTGCACTTAGCATGTCAGCGTACGCAGCGAACCCGCGTACCCGCGTGTCCGCGTATGTGCGTATGGCTGGCTGCATATTAGAGCGGGAACGGTTGCAGCAACTGCTGCACGTTCAGGAGTGGTTCTGCCACTACCCTGAAGTTCAGGCAACTGCTTGGCAACCGCCCCGTGGGCTATATATGCAGGTTCTCTCCTCTCTCTGAGTGCAGTAGTAATCAGAATTCCAGGGAGAAAAACTCTAAGTGTTCTTTAACACAACAGAGTAGTGAGCGTGTTCTTTAACACAAACACTAGTACTTTTTAGTACGCGTGGGTTCTGTTACTTCAAACAGAGAGAGAAGAGTAGAGCCATTGCCAGAGGAGTTCGTCGTCTTCCGAGGAGTCAGAAGAGCAGGAGTGTTCCAAGGTTTTCCGTCAACCTTGCTGGTTCCTGGAAGCTGTTCGCAGAGGACGAATAAAGCTTTGAGCAATGGTGATAATTCACCCCAGCATTTCCGTCTCTCGCCTGTCATCCTTCTGTTGCCTTTAGCAGTTCTGTCAGTATCTTCTTTTTAGAAGGCACTACTGCCAGTTTGTTACGATCACGAAAATCTCTTTAGATTATTCGTGTATTACGATATCTTTTTAGATCTCGTAATTTGCAGAATCCTTCTGGATCTCTGTTGCAAAACCTTCTTTAAGGAATTATATTTGAAACGTTGTCTTTACAACTGTTTCAGTTTCTGTATTTTCCATCGAATAGCGTGCCCCGGCGTTTCCGGCAATAACAATCTCAAAGCTTTATTGCTACGATGGAAAACATTAATGCTTCACTCCTAAACACTGACTTCTGTAAGTTAGAGAAGTTTGATGGAGAGCATTATCAAGTCTGGAAGAGGAAGGTTTATCTCACTCTTCAACTCAGAGACGTGGATCACGTGCTTCTTGAAGAGGAACCTACCATTCCAGATACTGGGTCTGCTGCCGCAATCTCTGCGGCTACTAAACTTCAGGCCAAGTGGAGAAGGGAGAATAGCATTTGCAGGTTGCTTATCCTGAATGCTATGGAGGATTCCCTAGCAGAATCCTATTCTAAGAAGAATATCGCTAGAGACATATGGGAGTCTCTAGAAAAACTCTACGAAGAAGACAAGAACCGCAGTAAAATATTTGTGGTTGAAAAATATCACAAGTGGTTCTTTGAGGACGAAAAGTCTATGCTGCCGCAGGTAAAGGAGTTCCTGAAACTGCGACAGAAGCTGAAAGACGAGGCGATGCCCCTCCCCGACAAGTTTGTTGTTGGAGGGATTGTCTCAAAGCTCCCCGCTGGGTGGAGCAAGTTCTATGCAAACATGCATAGGAAGAAGTTGGAGATCACCCTTGAAGATCTCCTACAGGAAATCTATGTTGAGGACCAGATGCGGGCTCAACTGAAGGTGGACACACTGTCCAAGCAATTGGCTAACGCCAATCTAGTTCAGACCAAGGAACCAAAGGGAAAGCAGGCAGCTTTCCACAGCAAGAAGAAGAACCCTGACAATCTAAAAGTCAAGGAAACTTCTATCAAGAAAAAGAAGCCAAAGTCAGAAATACCTTGCTTCAAGTGTGGCAAGAAGGGCCACTTTAAGAATGAGTGTAAAGCAAAGACCAAGCAATCAGAGCAAGGAGAGCCTAGTAAGGTATCTATGATCACTGACGTAATTGCTATGATTGCACAGGTTGATGCAGTAAGGACTGACTCTGACTGGTGGATAGACACTGGAGCCTCCTGCCATGTCTGCTCCAGTAAGGAGTGGTTCACCACCTATACACCTACTTCTGAAGTGGTTATGATGGCGAACCAAGCACAAGCTGAAGTGCTCGGGATCGGGACGGTGGTGTTGAAGCTGACTTCGGAGAAGTCTCTGACGCTTCAAGGCGTAAAGCACGTACCTGCTATCGCCAAGAACCTGGTCTCGGGAGGCCTACTCTGCAATGCAGGCCTCAGGATGGACATCAATGCTGGCCAGATGGTGATGTCTATCAAGGGAACATATTTCGGGAAAGCTTTTTATACCGAAGGAATGTTCAAGATTCAGCTTGTAAATCAGTCTAATGTAATTAATGTAATTAATGAAGTCACTCATTCTGCTTATACTCTTGAGTTGTGGCATAATAGGCTAGGACATGTTCATTGTAAACGAATAAACAGAATGTCTAGTCTAGGACTTATCTTCAAATGTGGGGGTAAGGTAGAGAAATGTGAAGTTTGTGCTCAAACGAAGATCACAAGGAAATCATTTCCTCGGGTTAATCGAAGTACAGATCTTCTGGAGTTGGTTCACTCCGATATCTGTGACTTCAAACAGTTCTCTACAAAGGCCGGGATGAAGTATTTCATAACCTTCATCGATGACTTCTCAAAGTATGCGTTCGTCTACTTGCTGAAGGCTAAAGACGAAGCATTCGAGAAGTTCAAGGAGTTCAGAGCCGAAGCTGAGCGGCAGACTGGACAACAACTCAAAAGGATAAGAAGTGATCGAGGTGGGGAGTACAAGTCTCATGAATTCGCATCGTTCTGTAAGGAATATGGAATTGTCAATGAGACTACGGCTCCGTACTCTCCTCAATCAAATGGAGTAGCTGAGAGGAAGAACAGGACGTTGACAGAAATGATAAATTCAATGTTGTTGACTGCTGGCCTTCCTAAGTGCTACTGGGGAGAAGCTGCATTGACGGCCACTTTTATTCTAAATAGAGTGCCTCATGCAACTTCAGACGTTACTCCTCATGAACTCTGGTTCAAGGTCAGACCTAACTTAAATGTCATTCGAGTGTGGGGGTGTCTGGCGTATGTCAAGCTTCCAGATCTAAAGATTCAGAAGCTTGGGACAAGGACTACAAAGACGATCTTCTTGGGGTATGCCGAGAAGAGTGATGCTCGGAGATTTCTTGATATTGAGTCAAATCATATTATTGAATCTCGCGATGCAGAATATTTTGAAGACAAGTTTGCAAGGCACAAGAATATTGTTCTTTCGGATGTTCCGGAGAATAATGAGGGTGCACAAGAGACTGAAGTCTTCAATGAAGATGTGGTCCAAGAAGATGTTGTTGATACAACGGTTGAACCAGAACAAGCTGAGCCGTCAGCTAAGCGTGTGAGGAGGCCGAAGGACTTCGGAAGTGACTTTGTCACCTATCATGTGGAAGCAGATCCGCTTACCTATGATGAGGCGATGAAGACCAGAGACGCAGTTTTCTGGAAGGAGGCGATTGACAATGAGATTGATTCCATCACCTCAAATAACACTTAGGTGTTGGTTGATCTTCCTGAAGGAGCGAAACCCATCGGATGCAAATGGATCTTCAAGAAGAAGATGAAAGCAGACGGAACTATTGACAAGTTCAAGGCTAGGTTGGTAGCCAAGGGATTTTCTCAGAAGCAGAGGATTGACTATTTTGACACGTATGCTCCAGTAGCCCGGATGACCACCATCAGAATGTTGATTGCTCTCGCAGCAATACATAAAATGGTGATACATCAGATGGATGTGAATACGGCTTTCCTAAATGGCGAGCTGACCGAAGAGATTTACATGCAACAGCCAGAGGGATTTGTCATCAGGGGTCTTGAAGACAAAGTCTGCAAGTTGGTAAAATCTTTGTACGGTCTTAAACAGGCTCCCAAGATGTGGCATGAGAAAATTGACAAAGTTATAAGGTCAAATGGCTACATGGTCAGCGATACGGACAAGTGTGTTTACACGAAGTTCGCTGATGGAAGAGGTGTGATCGTTTGTCTGTACGTGGACGACATGGTTATCCTAGGTACGAATATTAGCTGTGTCACGGAGACAAAGAAATTCATCTCAAGCAAGTTCAGTATGAAGGACTTGGGGGAAGCTGATGTGATCTTAGGGATCAAGATCATCCGGACAGACACTGGACTAGCGCTGTCACAGTCTCATTATATTAAGAAAATGATCACTCGTTATGGGTATCGGGATCTTCCAGGGATCGATACGCCGTACAGGTGTGATCTGAAGCTGAAGCCTTATTCAGGGGAAAGCATCAGGCAGCTGGAGTATGCAAGCGTAATGGAAAGTTTGATGTATGCTACTACTGCCACAAGGCCTGACATAGCTTTCGCCGTGGGAATGCTGAGTCGTTTCACGAGCAACCCAGGTGCTGAACACTGGAAAGCTGTGAAACGGGTTATGAGATATCTCAAGAAGACTCAGACATATGCACTGTACTACAGCGGAGATCCGTCGGTAGTGGAAGGCTTCAGTGATGCCAGTTGGTGCTCAGAGGTGGAGAGCGAGAGGTCCACAGGTGGATACATTTTCACAATGGGTGGAGCTGCTATATCGTGGAAGTCGAAGAAGCAGACTATGCTCTCGCGGTCATCCATGGAATCTGAGTTCTTTGCACTAGATACCGCAGCCGAGGAAGCAGAATGGCTTCGGGAGCTCATGTATGATATTCCATTGGTTGGAGCGCAAATACCGGCGATACCGATATACTACGACAACCAGACGACTGCGACGGTGGCATCAAATGACCTCTTCAACGGGAAGAAGAGGACTGTGCAGTTGAAGCACAGGGCAGTACACGATCTTATCAAGAGAGGTGTTATTACAGTGATTGATGTTCGGAGTCAGGAGAACCTGGCGGATCCGTTCACCAAGGGCCTCAAGCGCCAGCTGGTCAATGACACAGCTTGTAAAATGGGCTTGAAGGCATTCTGATATTGGATTTTTGTATTCCTACCATAAAGTTTTATGCTAATAGTTCAAAGATTTATCTACTAGGCATCTAGCTTTTGGTTCAAGGGAGGACCACTAATCGGAAGAATATCAGGAACGGTGGGTACATGTTCTATTAGGCATGGAGAGGTTACGGACCTATAACCACTGTTGTCTACTATTGTTTTCTGCGGAAAACGGTTCCTGTGGGAAGGTTGGCTTAATTGCCTTAATGAGTTCTCAGGCAGAGTGAATGCCTGGAGTGCTTTATAGGAAGCACGGTAGAGCAGCACTACAAGGAGTGAAACTCCATGCTACAGTGGGGTGACTCCACAATGAGGTTCCTATATGTGGGGTGCTGCCCAGGAATAGGACAAAGCCTCGGCTTTGCAGGCCAAGTCACAGCGGCGTAGCACCGCAAATAGACAGTTAGCCTAATGCTGTATATTAAATATAAAGAGGGGTGTAGTCAGCACTACAAAGAGGAGGAGTTCCACATGTTACAGTGGCACGACACCACCATTAGGTACCCGGTTAGGGATAAAGCCTCGGCCTTGCAAGCCATGTCGTTGCGGCGTAACACCGCAAAGGAGCCTAAGGCTTCATGCTGGGTAGTTTGGCACTACAAAGAGGCGGTTGCCTCATGCTACTGTAGTATGACACTACGATGAGGTTCCCGGTACGGGGTAAGGCCTCGACTTTAAGCCATGTCATAGCGGCGTAGCACCGCAAGGGAAGCGCAAAGCGCTTCATGCCATGTCTCTTTATAATGAACTCACCTATAGTGTATGACAGAGATATCAGGCCGTCTCTTGAGGGTAAACTTGTAGACACCCAAAATTATACACTAAAACCAGGCTGGCACAGGGCCTTTAATGTGTAGCCAGAGGCACATGTAACTACATTATGTGAGTGGGAAGAATTTCAGCTATGATGCAGAATTCAAGGTTTAGTCCATTCTTGTATTTGTAGTCTGTTGTTTGACTCACGTGGGAAGATTCAAGCCTTAAGTGGCATCTATCCTAAAAGCATAATGGACAGTTACTGTGGGGAACACTCGTACTCATATATATAGAGATATGTGGGGGATTGTTGGGTTTGTAGCCTTTTGTTTTGGTTTTTAGTCCCACATCGGCTAGAAAGGAATGTATATCTCCACATATATGAGTCTTTTCTCTTTATGGAGATGCACATGTAGTGCACATGGGTGTGTGCCATGTGGGATTAATTATTAATGGTATAAAGGCTTAATCAACAATTAAGAAGCTGTAAGCTTTTTGCTCTTGGAAATTTATTTCCATGGAGCTAAGCTCCATAGGAGCTTAGCGACTCGGACTCGAACTCGGACTCGGACTCGGGCTCGGACTCGGGCTCGGGCTCATGAGGCGTAATGTGACATTTTGTTGGCGCACTTTGCACTTAGCATGTCAGCTTCGTCTCAAAGTACGCATAAGTAACGCTAATGCGTGTATACGCAACATACGGTTGCATACGGCTGCATACGGCAGCGTAACGCAGCGTATGGTAGCATATGGCAGCGTACGCAGCGAACCCGCGAACCCGCGTACCTGCGTGTACGCGTATGTGCGTATGGCTGGCTGCATATTAGAGCGGGAACGGTTGCAGCAGTTGCTGCACGTTCAGGAGTGGTTCTGCCACTACCCTGAAGTTCAGGCAACTGCTTGGCAACCGCCCCGTGGGCTATATATGCAGGTTCTCTCCTCTCTCTGAGTGCAGTAGTAATCAGAATTCCAGGGAGAAAAACTCTAAGTGTTCTTTAACACAACAGAGTAGTGAGCGTGTTCTTTAACACAAACACTAGTACTTTTTAGTACGCGTGGGTTCTGTTACTTCAAACAGAGAGAGAAGAGTAGAGCCATTGCCAGAGGAGTTTGCCGTCTTCCGAGGAGTCGGAAGAGCAGGAGTGTTCCAAGGTTTTCCGTCAACCTTGCTGGTTCCTGGAAGCTGTTCGCAGAGGACGAATAAAGCTTTGAGCAACGGTGATAATTTACCCCAGCATTTCCGTCTCTCGCCTGTCATCCTTCTGTTGCCTTTAGCAGTTCTGTCAGTATCTTCTTTTTAGAAGGCACTACTGCCAGTTTGTTACGATCACGAAAATCTCTTTAGATTATTCGTGTATTACGATATCTTTTTAGATCTCGTAATTTGCAGAATCCTTCTGGATCTCTGTTGCAAAATCTTCTTTAAGGAATTGCATTTGAAACGTTGTCTTTACAACTGTTTCAGTTTCTATATTTTCCATCGAATAGCGTGCCCCGGCGTTCCCGGCAATAACAATATGTATATACATTAATCTTTCTACGTGATTCAACATTTCGATTCATGTTATCTTGATTTTTTTTTTGTCCGCCTAGACTTATGTTGCATTAATCATTTAAGATACAATCAACTATAATAAACATAATAAACTATTTCCATAAATTTAAATTTTTATTCTTCATCTCTTAGTGAAGGCGTATATGTAGATTCAAATCTCAATTCCACTGATCTCTAGATTTTTTTTTACATGTTTCCTTTCATAGGCATTTGAATTCCATCTTTTCTTTTTGTCACCACCACAATTCCATGTAGGATTATTTTTGACCAAATTAAAATTTTGCTATTATTGAGCCATTAGCATGTCATTTATTGACTAGGAATTTAGGAGTTTGACTAGGCTTTTAGTCATGACATGATTAGGCTCATAGAATTAATCTAGAGCCCAAATAGCTCATCCAAGCACAACTTATATATTTTTCCACTAGAGCCTTTATTAGCCATTTGGAATGAAGTTTAATTAGAGGCTAAGCTATGTTTAGGCCCAAGCCCAACCTCAAATGGCCGGCCACGTTCCCTCTCATTCTACACACTGTATTCTTCTTGTTCAAGCTCCTCTCGAAATTTTCCATTGGAGCATCAACTCCTCTCTCTACCGTTCCAATCCCACTCCATTCCCAATCCCTTCATGGAGATTCTTGGCATGGAGAGCTCTAAGGGAGTCTAGGAGGTGCTAGCCCGAGGAAGGATCATGTCGGAGCGACGTCTTCGTGTCCGACACTGTAGCTTTCTATTGGGAACCTGTTCCCAATTGGTAACGACTCTTCTCCTTGAATTCTACATGCATAATTTATAGAAAATTTCCATAGGTACCCCAAATTCCTAGATATCTATTGGGTATGGATTCGATGAGTAGGAGACCCAATTTCACTAGATCTAGTGGTTAGAAATCGAGATCTAGCTTGGGAACATTATTCGTGCCTACCAAATGTTTGATCTATAGCTAAACATGGTATTTGAGTCCAAGTTTAGTGCGAATTGATCTTTATGTGACTGAATCGGGATACGTGACGTCGTATCATGGCAATTTGTGATACGCACGATCATTTTGGGTTAGAAGGGGTATTTGAGTGATACGTATTCGTCAACATGCGCCGTTAGGTGTATTGCATGTGTCTAGTAGTTCAATTTGGATATTGGCATTGTTTTGGAGAAATTGAATACGTGATATCGTAGTATAGTCTATATATATATATATATATATATATATACACACACACACACAACACACACCCACCCACACACAAATGGCCTCTAGCCTAGTGGTTAAGAGAGCTGCATGCGGCTCGAGTGGTCAGGAGATCAAATTCCGGTGGGAGCGTTCGCCACAATTACCTTCTTTCAAATAATATTTTTTTAAGCAATGGGTAATTGTGGCGAACTCACCTCCACTGGACGCGAACTCCGATCACTTGGGCCGCATGCATCTCCCTTAACTATATATATATATATATATATATATATATATATATATATATATATATATATATATATATATATATATATATATTATATGTGTGTGTGTGTGTGTGTGTGTGTAGTGTAGGCATATATAGGGATATACATGAAGGATTTGGTACATATATGTATATATGTGTAAGTGACTGTGTCCTAGCATGTAAATTTTGTGTGTTTGTGGTTGTGTCAATGACATATATTGGAATATGTTGTATATATGTTAGATGTCTGTAGCACTAATGACATATGTACCTAGTGTATAACACTTGTACCTTGTACTTGTACTTTATATATATATATATATATATATATATATATATATATATATATATATATATATATATTTATATATATATATATAATTCTTTTTTTTGTATATATATATGTGTGTGTGTGTGTGTATGTGTGTGTGTGTTTTGGGTAGTTGCAGTTTCACTTGTGACTGAGATCAGTTGGTAGGATACTTGTGTGTATCAGTGGTCTATGCAAATTCCTGCAAAGATATTAGTGTATAGGAAGTATGACTTCCTGCAGGGAGTGTGTATCAGAATGTGTTGGTATTTTATTCTATGTGTTGTGTGTGTTCACAACATTCTATTGTTAAAAGATAGTCCCACATCGGAAAATCACACCAATATGTATCTCTATATATTACTCATGAAGGAATAGAGAGATGCACATGGGTTGAGGCCCAATGGAGGGTGCCATGTGGGGGGATTTTACATAGAGGTGAGAATAAGAAACCAACTTTTGGCCAAATGAAAATAGAGTTAAATCTATTGGAGCTAAGCCCCGAAGGGGCTTAGCGACTCGGACTCGGACTCGGGCTCGGGCTCGGACTTGGGCTTGGGCTTGGGCTAATGGGCTTTTGAGGCTTAATGTGGCTTTTTGATGGCACTTTGCACTTAGCACGACAGCTCGTCGCAAGGCGCATTGTGCGCCTTAGTTGCGCTCGTGCGCGAGCCTCTGCGCGGCCCTGCGTGGCGAGCGGGGCGTACGGAGCGTGTCGTACGGGTCGTACGGAGCAGAGGCCCTGCGTGGCGAGCGGGGCGTACGGGGCGTACTGAGCGTACGGGTCGAGCGGGTCGAGCGGGTCGAGTGGGCTGTTCAAATTATGTAACGTCCGCGGGTCTTGTGGGCTCAGATCTGGAATTGGCTCAGATCCAGAAAATTCGGATCTGGCATTAAACCAGGGTGTGCGTTCAGAATTTGAAAAGCCCATCTCGTGCCTATAATATCAGAAGCATCTCCTCTCTCCAAGGTTACAGAAAATACACAGAAATTTTCCAGAGAGAGAGAGAGAAGTGCTGCTGCTATTCCGAGGAGTCGTCGACATTTTTGGCCAGCGTTCTAAAGTTCTCTTCGAACTTGCTGGTTCCTGGAGGCTTGTCCGTAAGGCGGATATAGCTTTGAGCGCCGGTGACCTTTCACCCCAGCAGGCTTTCTTCTTCCTCTGTTGCCTTCGAGAATACTGTGGCTTCTCTTTAGAAGTTATACGGTTCAGTTGCCTTCGAGAAAAATTACGAAATCTTTTTAGATTCTCGTAATACAACATCACCTTTTTTAGGGTGTTGTTGCTGGAAACATTGTCTTTACAATAGTTTCTGAAATCGTGTTTTTCCATCGATTGTTCGCCAAGGGACTAACAATCTCAAAGCTAGATCGAAAAGATGGATAACTCACGTGCATCGCTCGTCAATACCGACTTTAACAAGTTGGAGAAATTCGACGGCGAACATTTCCAAATCTGGAAACGAAAAGTAACCTTAAACATTCAACTCGTGGAAGTTGACCACGTACTGAATGAGGAAGAACCGATCGTTCCAACAACCGGAACCGCAGAAGTTATTGCCGCTGCTAAGTCCAAGCAGGCAAAATGGATTAGAGAAAACAGTATCTGTAAACTGTTGATTCTCAATAGCATGGAAGACTCTCTGGCAGAGTCCTATTCCAAGAAGAATTCTGCCAAAGAGATTTGGGACTCCTTGGAAAAATTGTACGAAGATGACGAAAATCGGTCCAAGATCTTCTTGGTTGAAAGATACCACAAGTGGACTTTCGAAGATGAGAAGGCTATGCTGCCCCAAGTAAAGGAGTTTCTGAAGCTGCGCCAAAAGTTGGATGACGAGAAGATGCCTCTTGTCGACAAGTTTGTCGTTGGAGGAATCGTCTCTAAACTTCCTGCGGGTTGGAGCAACTTCTATGCAAGGATGCACCGCAAGAAGCTGGACATATGTATGGAAGATCTCCTGCAAGAGATCCATGTTGAGGACGAGATGCGCTCTCAACAGAAGATGGATTCTCTGTCCAAACAACTGGCGAAAGCAAATCTGCTCCAAACCAGAGAGTACAAGGGGAAGCAGGCGACTTCTCCTCATAAGAAGAAGAAGGACTTCACTAATCTGAAAGTGAAGAGTCCTTCATTCAAGAATCAGAAGTCCAAGTCCCATGTGACTTGTTACAAATGTGGCAAGAAGGGCCACTACAAAAGTGACTCCAAGGAACCAGAAAAAGGTGAGCCTAGTAAGGTTTCTTTGGTTACTAATCTGGTTGCAATGATAAAACAGGTTGCAAATGTGGGGGTTGACTCGGACTGGTGGATAGACACTGGTGCGACATGTCATGTCTGCTCAGACAAGGAATGGTTCGACTCATATGAGCCAACTTCCGAGAAAGTCATAATGGCAAACCAAGCACAAGCTGAAGTACTGGGGATCGGGACGGTGGAGCTGAAACTCACATCGGGGAACACTCTGACGCTTCAAGGAGTGAAGCATGTTCCTGCAATTGCTAAGAACTTGATCTCTGGGAGCCTGCTTTGTAACGCAGGCTTGAGGATGGACATCAATGCTGGCCAAATGGTGATTTCCAAGAAGGGTACATTCTTCGGAAAAGCTTTCCAGACTGAAGGAATGTACAAAATTCAGCTTGTTGTAACCCATCAAAATGATATTAATGCTATTTCTACTTTGAACTATTCTTTTGAGTTGTGGCATAATAGGCTAGGACATGTTCATTGTAAAAGAATTAACAAAATGTCTAACCTAGGACTTATCTCCAAGTGTGGGGGTAAGGTAGAGAAATGTGAAGTGTGTGCTCAGACGAAGATCACAAGGAAACCCTTTCACAGGGTCCATCGAAGCACAGATCTTCTGGAGTTGGTTCACTCAGATATCTGTGATTTCAAGCAATTCTCTACAAAAGTCGGGATGAAATATTTTATTACTTTCATCGACGACTTCTCAAAGTATGCTTTTGTCTACCTGCTCAAGTCTAAAGACGAAGCATTCGAGAAGTTCAAGGAGTTCAGGGCCGAGGCTGAACGGCAAACTGGACAACAACTCAAAAGGCTAAGGAGTGATCGAGGCGGGGAGTATCGGTCTCATGATTTCTCATCATTCTGTAAAGAACATGGAATCATAAATGAGACGACGGCTCCGTACTCTCCTCAATCCAACGGAGTAGCAGAAAGGAAGAACAGAACGTTGACAGAGATGATGAACTCTATGCTGTTGACTGCGGGTCTTCCAAAGAGCTTCTGGGGTGAAGCTGCATTAACGGCTACTTTCATTCTCAATAGAGTACTGTATGCAACTTCGGACATAACACCTCATGAACTCTGGTTCAAAGTCAGACCTAACTTGAATGTCATTCGAGTGTGGGGGTGTCTGGCTTATGTGAAGCTCCCAGATCTGAAGATTCAGAAGCTGGGGACTAGGACCACTAAGGCTATCTTCTTGGGTTATGCCGAGAAGAGTGATGCTCGGAGATTCCTTGATATAGAATCAAATCATATCATTGAATCTCGCGATGCTGAATATTTTGAAGACAAGTTTGCAAGGCACAAAAATATTGTTCTCGCGGATCTTCCGGAGAATGATGAGAGTGCAAAGCAGACAGAAGTCCTTAAAGAACCAATAGTCCAAGAAGAAGCTATTGTCGAAGAGACACCAGTTGAACCAGAACTCGCTGAGCCGTCAACTAAGCGAGTAAGGAGGCCGAAAGACTTCGGAGATGACTTCGTCACCTATCATGTGGAAGCAGATCCGCTTACCTATGATGAAGCGATGAAGACCAGAGATGTTGTATTCTGGAAGGAGGCGATAGACAATGAGATTGACTCAATCACCTCCAATAATACATGGGTGTTAGTTGACCTGCCAGAAGGAGCAAGACCCATCGGATGCAAATGGATCTTCAAGAAGAAGATGAAAGCAGATGGAACCATCGACAAATTCAAGGCCAGGCTAGTGGCCAAAGGGTTTGCTCAGAAACAGGGGATCGACTATTTTGATACTTATGCTCCAGTAGCTCGGATGACAACCATCAGATTGTTAATTGCTCTAGCAGCAATACACAAACTAGTGATACATCAGATGGATGTGAAAACGGCATTCCTTAATGGCGAACTAACCGAAGAGATCTACATGCAACAACCAGAAGGATTTGTCGTCAGAGGTCTGGAAGACAAAGTCTGCAAGTTGATAAAGTCTCTATATGGTTTGAAGCAAGCTCCCAAAATATGGCATGAGAAGTTTGACAAAGTGATAAGGTCAAATGGCTACAAGGTCAGTGAAACAGACAAGTGTGTCTATACTAAGTTTGCTGACGGAAGAGGAGTTATCGTTTGTCTATACGTTGACGACATGCTAATCCTAGGTACGGATTTAAGCTGTGTCACAGAGACAAAGAAATTTCTCTCGACCAAGTTCAGTATGAAGGACTTGGGGGATGCCGATGTTATCTTGGGGCTCAAGATCATCCGGACAGGCACGGGAATAGCACTGTCACAATCTCATTACATTGAGAAAATGCTCACTCGATACGGGTATCAAGATCTTCCTATAATTGATACACCGTACCAGAGTGATCAGAAGCTGGAGCCAAATTCGAGAGAAAGCGTCAAGCAGTTGGAGTACGCCAGCGTCATCGGAAGCTTGATGTACGCTACTACTGCCACAAGGCCTGACATAGCTTTTGCGGTGGGAATGCTGAGTCGGTTCACTAGCAACCCAGGCGTTGAACACTGGAACGCTGTGAAGCGTGTTATGAGATATCTAAAAAAGACTCAGACATTTGCACTATACTACAGTGGAGATCCGTCAGTAGTGGAAGGCTTCAGTGATGCTAGCTGGTGTTCAGAGGTGGAGAGCGAGTATTCTACAGGTGGATTCATATTCGCTTTGGGCGGAGCTGCTATATCGTAGAAATCGAAGAAGCAGACAATGTTATCTCGCTCCTCCATGGAATCTGAATTCTTTGCATTGGATGCTGCTGCAGATGAAGCAGAGTGGCTTCGGAAGCTCATGTATGATCTACCAGTGGTTGGAGCTCAGATACCGGCAATCCCGATATACTGTGACAACCAGGCGGCAGCAGCAGTAGCATCAAATAAACTCTTTAACGGGAAAAAGAGGACTGTGCGATTAAAGCACAGAGCAGTGAACGATCTCATCAAACGAGGCGTCATTGCAGTGATCGATGTTCGGAGTCAGGAGAACCTGGCGGATCCGTTCATGAAAGGCCTCAAACGACAGCTGGTCGAGGACACAGCAAGGAAGATGGGTTTGAAGGCATTCTAATATTGTGTCATTATAATCCTATCAATAAATTTTATGTTATTGGTTCAATGAGAAATCTACCAGATATCTAATTTTTTGATTCAAGGGAGGACTATTGACTGGAAAAATATTAGTTAACAGTGGATACTTGTTCTGCGGAACATGGATGGGTTTCGGACCCAGAACCACTGTTGTCTACTATGAATTTTCTACGGAAAATTGATCATGTGGGAAGGATGGCATAATGCCTTAATGAGTTCTCAGACTGAGTGAAGGTCTGTTATGCTTTACAGGAAACATGGTAGCACAGCACTACAAGGAGTGTGACTCCATGCTATGTGTGGCGGTGACTCCACCATGAGGTTCTCGAAGGAGGTAAATCCTCGGCTATGTTAGCCAAGTCACAGCGGCGTAGCACCGCAAATAGGCAGTTGGCCTAATGCTGTATATTGAATTAAAGAGGGATGTAGTCAGCACTACAAAGAGGAGGTGTTCCTCATGTTACGGGTGGCACGACACCACAATGAGGTAAACCCGGCTAGGGATAAAGCCTCGGCCTTGCAAGCCATATCGTAGCGGCGTAACACCGCACAGAAGCGTAAGGCTTCATGCTGGGTAGTTTGGCACTAGAAAGGGACTAGACCTCATGCTACGGGTAGTATGACACTACGATGAGGTTCCCGGTGATTCGGGGTAAGGTCCTCGGCTTAAGGCCATGTCATAGCGGCGTAGCACCGCAAAGGAAGCGTTGGACGCTTCATTCCATGTCTCTTTAATAAAGAACTCACCTATAGTGTATGGACAAAGAGATATCAGGCCGTCTCTTGAGGGTAAATGTGTAGACGCCCAAAATACATACATTGAAATCCAGGCTGGCACAAGGCCTTTAATGTGCAGCCAGAAGCACAGATAACTACGTTATGTGAGTGAAAAAAATTACAGCTGTGGTACAGAATTCAAGGCGTAGTCCATTCTTGTATCATACTGTTGTTCAACCCATGCGGGAAGATTCAAGTCGTCAGCGACATCTATCCTAATGCATAATGGACAGTTATTATGTGGAACGCATAACTCATATATATAGAGATATGTGGGGGATTGTTGGTATTTTATTCTATGTGTTGTGTGTGTTCACAACATTCTATTGTTAAAAGATAGTCCCACATCGGAAAATCACACCAATATGTATCTCTATATATTACTCATGAAGGAATAAAGAGATACACATGGGTTGAGGCCCAATGGAGGGTGCCATGTGGGAGGATTTTACATAGAGGTGAGAATAAGAAACCAACTTTTGGCCAAATAAAAATAGAGTTAAATCTATTGGAGCTAAGCCCCGAAGGGGCTTAGCGACTCGGACTCGGACTCGGACTCGGGCTCGGGCTCGGGCTCGGGCTCGGACTTGGGCTTGGGCTAATGGGCTTTTGAGGCTTAATGTGGCTTTTTGATGGCACTTTGCACTTAGCACGACAGCTCGTCGCAAGGCGCATTGTGCGCTTTAGTTGCGCTCGTGCGCGAGCCTCTGCGTGGCGAGCGGGGCGTACGGGACGTACGGAACGTACTGAGCGTACGGGTCGTACGGGTCGAGCGGGTCGAGTGGGCTGTTCAAATTATGTAACGTCCGCGGGTCTTGTGGGCTCAGATCCGGAATTGGCTCAGATCCAGAAAATTCGGATCTGGCATTAAACCAGGGCGTGCGTTCAGAATTTGAAAAGTCCATCTCGTGCCTATAATATCAGAAGCATCTCCTCTCTCCAAGGTTACAGAAAATACACAGAAAATTTCCAGAGAGAGAGAGAAGTGCTGCTGCTATTCCGAGGAGTCGTCGACATTTTTGGCCAGCGTTCTAAAGTTCTCTTCGAACTTGCTGGTTCCTGGAGGCTTGTCCGTAAGGCGGATATAGCTTTGAGCGCCGGTGACCTTTCACCCCAGCAGGCTTTCTTCTTCCTCTGTTGCCTTCGAGAATACTGTGGCTTCTCTTTAGAAGTTATACGGTTCAGTTGCCTTCGAGAAAAATTACGAAATCTTTTTAGATTCTCGTAATACAACATCACCTTCTTTAGGGTGTTGTTGCTGGAAACATTGTCTTTACAATAGTTTCTGAAATCGTGTTTTTCCATCGATTGTTCGCCAAGGGACTAACAGAATGTTGTAGCCTTGTACACAAGATTTGTATGTAGAATAGTTCCTATGGGCAGTAATGTGCATATCAGTGAAGAAGTGTATTAGTGAGGGCCAGTGTCTGTACAGAGAATGTATCAATGTGTAAACAGTATGAGCATATAGGGACGTGTGGAGCATAGGTAATTGGTGTGTGGGTGTGTCAGTCAGGAAGCAGTTTCAAACTGGATAGGCAGAGTGAATTAGCAGCAGCAGTATGCATGTGCAATGTTCAAGTGTCAATATATGTGAGTGTGTGTATGGATGTCCATCTTTGTGAGTGGAAGAATAATGGAGTAATAGAGTTGGGGTTCATATCTGTACAAATTAGTAGTAGGCAGCAGTCGCTAGCCGCAATAGCAGCAGTTACTTGAAACGGGTCACCTTTTTACACAGGAATGAGTGTCAACACCATATAATGTCAGAGAAC
This sequence comes from Iris pallida, assembly GCA_029216955.1. Lineage (NCBI taxonomy): Eukaryota > Viridiplantae > Streptophyta > Magnoliopsida > Asparagales > Iridaceae > Iris > Iris pallida. Next base: position 5,382,200 of record JANAVB010030217.1, on the reverse strand, counting down.
AGTGTCTATGTGTGTAGGACTATGAGGAAAGACTTGTGTGCAAGGGGGAAACCTAGTATGCAGGTCCAAAACCTAGGGGCAGTTCAGCTTGGTAGTAGCAGCCTTAGGTAGCAGATTAGGCTGCACTGAAGTATAGGTAGACTGTAATGTGGGAAAATTTACAGTATTGAGATGAACTGCAGTTGCATTCAGTGTGTGTATGTGTGTAGAAACTAGACAAGTGTGCAGGTATCTACAGGTCTGAGGTTGAGTAGGCTGCTGGCAGTGTTCATTAGATGTGTACCTGCAGGATTTAGCAGCACCAGTGCTACAGAAGTGAAGGGAAGTTGTGCAGCAGTGCAGCTAGTGTAGACAGACTGCAAGGGGTGTAGCTTGAGTATCTGCAATCAGCAGATATGTAGCATTAGAGATCAGTCCAGAGTGTGTGGTCTGTATGTAAATTGCAGGTTATCATGTAGACTAGTAGAGTATATGTGTAGGCAATTGTAAGGATTAGGAAACTTGTGTGTGAGTTTTGTGCCAGCCATTTAGGAGTGGATGAGTATTTGAGACTGATACCTATAGGTATCAGTTAGAGGTATCAGTTAGGTATATAGGTGATATCACATATGCATAGACAGGGATACCTATATGGATATATGGATTTATGGATTCACATACGGAGACTTGGATATAATCCTAAGCTACTAACCCTTCAAGGCCCTAGATAGTTACCTATAGCATTATTTAGTCATGAATAGGATATTATTATAGATACCTATATCAAGGGGTAAGAATGGGTATACTATTATTAGGAATCATATAGATCCCATATCATAGGATACATGTAAGATATGTATAGAGGGTCAAGGGTAGATAGATACTCGTAGGAATGTATATCAACATAGGAGAGAGAGTAAATGCACTAGAGGCATGGTATGCTACATAGGATATGGACAAGACCTAGTTTTACCCGATTGGCCTAAAATTGACATAAAAACCTAGGTTAGGGCTAGTTAAGCTTGTTTATGATTCCAAATCACTCTTTGACATGAAAATTTATCACTACAAGAAAAAAAAGGCTTTCTTGACAATTTATCCCCGTCAAGAATGGATCCGTCAAGTAGGCCAGAGTTAAGAAAAGTCTTCACTTGTCTTCACTTTTCTTGACCGTTTCTATATGGATTTTTCTTTACGGTTATTAGCCGTCATCTAAAATATTTTTCTTGACTGTTTTTAGTCGTCAAGAAAATAGTTTAAAAACCGTCAAGATAGTTGAAAACTTTTTTTGACGCTGGCCTAGATGACAGGTATTAACCGTCAACAAAACTATTTTTTGACAAAACTCAAAATTGTCAAGCATATCCAAATTTTGTATAACAAAAATTTCATTTATAAATATATATATTATATATCGAACACGCATAATATCAATATAATCCAGAAGATCACATAAATCAAAGAACTATAATATATGATTTTCATATTAATAAACGTGTTTGTACACCTTCAACACATCCAGCTACAAACATCCAACCAAAGTATATAGTTTATGTATAATATTTTAAACATCCAAAACCTATATTTATACAAGTAAACCAAAATATGTAGCGAACCCGGAGCACATCCCTCTCATCAAAGTACAACCTTCATTTTTCCATGTAGTTTCAGAGAATAAGAGAAATAGATTTAATCATTATGTGTACATTTTTGTACAAACTGATATCAATTGAGAACAAATAGTTTAAAAAAAATTAGTATATATCAACTGAGAACAAGATTTATATATTATGGACATCAACTGAGAACAAGATTCAACAACGTAACTGTATACTAGTAACGAATATAATCGATATCATATATATCCATAATTTAGTAAAAAAAAAAAAAAAATTCATAACTTGTGCTAGTCTGACACATTTCATATATGATTTTTGGACGAATGGTGGCATGATATAAGTACCTTTGTTGGACATTTTGAGACAACAAAAGTTTTTGCAAGCTGAACATTTGACAAACTATGTAAAATTAAAATACTTTCTTACCAAGTCCAATTGCATCAGAACCTTTCGAACTGCAGAAAAATGCATATGACAGTTTAAGCAAATAATGTTGATAGCTACATATAACACATTACTAAACTCTAGTACTACTAGTGTATCAACAAATCAGTGTGAAGGTCTCTTATGTAGTAGTGTGCAGTAGACAGTTTCAGCGTACTAGCGTATCAACAAATCAGTGTGAAGGTCTCTTATGTAGTAGTGTGCAGTAGGCAGTAGTGATGCAAGTGTACATGCAGCTATAATGAAGCTTGGGTGCCAGAGTATAACACAGTATGCCAGAGTATCAAAGCTTAAAGCTTAATAGGCTACATTACATGATACTAGAGATGGAATATCAGAGGAGCTGAAGCCTAAGTGAGACCCAGGAAGAATTCTAGCAAATATCAATACATTGTACATACAAGTTAAGTAGTACCAACACTAGCACAAGTAGACAAAAAATAAGCTATCAAGTATAGGTGATAGAATCCTCTTCTCCAAGCTCCTCCATTATATTGATGTCATCTGACTATCTCGATCATGTACCCAAGCTGCTACTCTTGTCCACTATATTTGTAATAGGAAGGGCTTGAAGGAGCAGATGATCCCACTTTCTGAGTTTGAGGGCAAGCTTTGATTTGTTGTAGAACAAGGTCATTTATGCATTTAGTTTTCTGTGTCAACTTTCTTATCTGTTCTTAAAGAGTCTACAGAAGGCAATCTGCACTGGTTTATCATTAAACTAATTTTAGCTATTGTATGTGTGCTATGAGGATGCTTTACATAGTTATCTTGCTTGATGTACTTTAATGTAAGACGGAGTTTGCATAGCAGAAATTTTCCCTTTTAGTATTGGTATTGGCTGAGTAATACGTTTAATTATCTGATGAGGAGCTTAAATATGTTACAATTGCATGTTATGGTATATTATTTGTTTTGGTAATCTTGGTTATGGTTTGAACAAATATTTGCAGCTCTTATTCGTGCAAATTGGTCATAGTATAGCAGAGCAACTGTTACTCATTCTTGTACCCTTGTTGGAGGGCAGCTGGGTTATATCAATCACTGCCCAAAGTGGCTGTAGCTTTTGGCCTGCAGAATATTGTAGGTTGCAGTAGATATTCATCAAATGAGAAGCCTTGATTGGCAGTCGTGACTTCTTATCTTTCTTCCATTCTATAAAATATGGGTTTTGTTTTTTAAATGGCATTATTTTCTAGTTGGTGAACAAGGCACTCTATCTTTTTGATTAAGAGTCTGTGTCTTTTAATTGTTTCATGGTTGAAGGGACTTGGCTGGGAGAGTTGGAAATTTGCTATAAATCATTTGAAATTGACTAGAGAATGTAATATTGTCAATATGTTGTTTTAAATTATTTTTGAGGCAAAGTATTTACTGGTCTGTGCCTTATAATTGTTTCATGGTTGAAGGGACTTGGCTGGGAGAGTTGGAAATTTGCTATAAATCATTTGAAATTGACTAGAGAATGTAATATTGTCAATATGTTGTTTTAAATTATTTTTGAGGCAAAGTATTTACTGGTAGCTATAATGTCGAAAGTAGTTGGGATTTGTTGGGACAGTTTTTTACTTTTTATGGTCATCAAATGCACCCAAGAAGCAACCAAGTGTAGAAGCATGGAAAAGAACAGTAATTCTTATGCGGCCCAGAATCAACATGAAACTCCATGCGGCTCAGAACTTTGGGAGTTTCATGCGGCTCAAAATTCCTGGGAGCTTCATGCGGCTCTGAAAGCTTCATGCGGCTCAGAAAGCTCCATGCGGCCTTATGCGGTTCAAAAGTCTGCCTGTACAGCTGGCCATTATTACTCTGACAATTGACAGCTCTGACAGAAATGATGGCTCTGACATAAAGACGAGACGCGACATGCTCCTAAAAAGACGAAAAAATCTTCATAATATCTGACACAGTTCACAAATTCCAAAAGAAGTTCTTTATGCGGATCGCCTGTGCGACCTTCATGCGGCCCGGACATGGAGACCACTCCCATGCGGCTCGGCCATAAGACCACCTTCATGCGGCTCGGCCATGAGACCACTTTCATGCGGCCCGGTCATGAGACCACTCTCATGCGGCTCAGTCAGGGGATCACTCTCATGCGGCTCAGTCAGGAGACCACTCTCATGCGGCTCAGTCAGGGGATCACTCTCATGCGGCTTAGTCAGGGGACCACTCTCATGCGGCTCAGTCATGGGTACCACTCTCATGCGGCTCAGCCATGAGGCCACCCTTATGCGGCCCGGCCATGAGACACTCTTCATGCGGCTCGGTTGTGGAACAGTCCCTCATGCGGCTCAGCCAGGACGCATCATTTATGCGGCTCACCACAAGAGTATCAGTTGAGACACGTGGCAGGAGTTGACCAAGTCTTAACAATTCAGATTTATTGCAACCAACAGATCATAACAGTTCAGATTTATTGCAACAAACAGATTAAGATTAATCTTAACCAATCCCCAACTGCCCACTTCTCAAGGCGCAGTTACGAGAACGTGGCCTAAAATTAGCCACGCGGCTGTACACCCCACTCATCACAAATTCCTATAAATAACATGGGATTATTCCTTTGCACAGGGACACACATATACATACAGAGAGCATTTCTTCGCCGGAGCCGAGGTTGCGTTCGATCGTCCAAGGAGTAAGGCAGAGTTGATAGCACTTTCCCGAGCCTCTACCGTCACCCCCCAGAATCCAAATTAAACAATTGTACTTAGGTTGCTTTTCCTAGATTTTGTTCCTTGGCTCTCTTTTGTACAAGCGAGTTTGTAATTGTGAATCAAAGTTCAGTCCTCCCATAAAACTGTTTTGTTCTTAGATAATCAATGGCAAACACGATGGCGACTCTGCTGGGGACAAACTTCTCCACTGCTGAGAAGTTGGTGACGCAATCGGACGCAGCCAAACTCGGCTCCACGCAACAGATGCTGGTTGTTCGCTTCGACCAGCAAGCGTTTGAAGAGATGCTCTCCGACGGGAGCGCTAGCCCGATCCAGAAGCGAGCCGGTACGAAGAAGGCCCACAGGGAGTGGAGGCCCAAAACCGTTGCTCCTCCCCAAGCTCTGGAAGAAGTATTCTCTGTTGCCCAAGACGGCTGAGAAGACTCACATGCGGCCCCACTTCAGGCCGCAGAGGACCCTGGTGTTCCCAAGTCTGGCAAAAGAAAACACTACGATGCTGGACTTGCAGGGGCAAATGGGAACTCTATGCGGTCCAAGAAGAGGCCACATAAGGGTGCCAGCCGCATGCAGAAAGCTCATGCGGCCACAAATGCCAGCCGCATGCAGAAAGCTCATGCGGCCACAAATGTCAGCCGCATGCAGAAGGCTCATGCGGCCACAACTTACAGCCGCATGCAGAAGTCTCATGCGGCCACAAATTCCAGCCACATACAGAAGGCTCATGCGGCCTCCAATCTCAGCCATATGCAGACTGCTCATGCGGCCACCTATCCCATCCGCATGCAGAATGCTTATGCGGCCGCCAAGCCCAGCCGCAGGGAGATGGCTTATGCGGCATCCAATCCCAACCGCAGACCATCCACCCTATGCGGCTCAGGTTCAGTCTTCGACCGCCTCTCATGCGGTCCTGACCTCAGAAGCTCCCATGAGGATGTGCCAGACTCTGTGCGGCACAGCTTGGACTCTTCCTACTATGCACCCTTGGGTGCTAGGACGAAGAAGTCTAGGACAGCGCGGGCTCGTCGAGCTCAGTCAGCTGTCCCAACTTTTGACCATCAGGGAGTCCCGCTAACTGTTATGCGGGCCTCTGATGGAAAGTTGTACAAAACCACCTGTGTCCAGCCCCCGGCAACCAACGGACAAAGTGATTCTCAAGAGTCTTCCAACAATGATCAAGGGCAAGTACTTTTACTAGCTCCGCATCAGGAAACAAACATGATACCAACGCACTCGTGTGCTCAGGACTCCCGGGCCCACAAAACGAGTGTAAAGGTTGATCGAGATGCACTTGACTTGTGTGATGTGATCCTTCACAAGCACAAGGAAAGAGAGGAAACCTTGGTGTGCAGAGAGTCCTTCCATGGACATCACTCCACTCAAGTCATTGTCAACTGTTGCTGCAACAAGACAGCAGTACAAGAGGACCGGCAGTCCGTCTTCCAACGAATGCAGCAGCCAGGACCGGTCCTAGAACAAAGCTCGGAAGACGAGGCGCTTCCTTTCGCCTCCTGCAATTCTGTCCGGAAGGGAGAAAATTTGTGATGAGTGGGGTGTACAGCCGCGTGGCTAATTTTAGGCCACGTCCTCGTAACTGCGCCTTGAGAAGTGGACAGTTGGGGATTGGTTAAGATTAATCTTAATCTGTTTGTTGCAATAAATCTGAACTGTTATGATCTGTTGGTTGCAATAAATCCGAATTGTTAAGACTTGGTCAACTCCTGCCACGTGTCTTAACTGATACTCTTGTGGTGAGCCGCATAAATGATGCGTCCTAGTTGAGCCGCATGAGGGACTGTCCCACAACCGAGCCGCATGAAGAGTGTCTCATGGCTAGGCCGCATAAGGGTGGACTCATGACTGAGCCGCATGAGAGTGGTCCCCATGACTGAGCCGCATGAGAGTGGTCCCCTGACTGAGCCGCATGAGAGTGATCCCCTGACTGAGCCGCATGAGAGTGGTCTCATGACCGGACCGCATGAAAGTGGTCTCATGGCCGAGCCGCATGAAGGTGGTCTTATGGTCGAGCCGCATGGGAGTGGTCTCCATGTCCGGGCCGCATGAGGGTCGCACAGGCGATCCGCATAAAGAACTTCTTTTGGAATTTGTGAACAGTGTCAGATATTATGAAAATTTTCTCGTCTTTTTAGGAGTATGTCGCGTCTCGTCTTTATGTCAGAGCCATCATTTCTGTCAGAGCTGTCAATTGTCAGAGTAATAATGGCCAGCTGTACAGGCAGACTTTTGAACCGCATAAGACCGCATGGAGCTTTCTGAGCCGCATGAAGCTTTCAGAGCCGCATGAAGCTCCCAGGAATTTTGAGCCGCATGAAACTCCCCAAGTTCTGAGCCGCATGGAGTTTCATGTTGATTCTGGGCCGCATAAGAATTACTGTTCTTTTCCATGCTTCTACACCAAGCTCCTATGGACAAGGAAAGAGTCTATAGAAGAAAAGAATATTAGGCTTGTTATGGGAAACACTCTCACAAAATGAGGTTGATAGCTACATCTGAGCTTGACAATCTAAAATCTACTTTCACATATAAGTTCTTGAACTGTAACTAGCTTAGATTTATCAAAACTGAAATGTATCTAAACATGTGCCTGCTGGAGAGCTTGATTCTGGATGAACATTTTATTTATCCATGAAATCAATTCAGACTGCTGGCTCATACGATGCATAAAACAACAATATTACACTAAGCAAGTAGCAACTGCCATCTAATATCACAGTAAATAATATAGCCATTCATACGATGCATGAGCTTAAAATGCCTAACTAGATAATATAACCTGCCAACTAGCAGCATTCTAGTTGTGTGGCAACCCCTCTCGTGACTACAGTTTCCCCTTCAAGAATATGACACAACCAAGTTGACGTCATGTCGATGGCCATTCAATGAAAAAGTAGTTAATCTTGCATGAAAAAGAAGAATACAACATGTGATGTGAACTTCCGGAAAAATAAATGGAACGCATTTAAGATAAAGTGCCATGGTTGTCAAAAAGCGGCATATAGGCTCATACCAACAATGAAACATTTTCCATCAAAATGACTACAACTGAGAATAACCCAGAGCCCAGGAACAAGTTGCTGCTGCATGAAAAAATTCTCAATATCTACTTCCATAATCTGATCCAATGTCATTGTACCAGGAGAACATGGAGTTCACAGAATTAAGTAAGTTCGTTTATACATTAAATAAAGAGAGGAGAGATTGTTAACTAACCTGATTAACAATCACAACTGATCCAATGTCATTGTACCTGTAAGAACCTTTTCTTAGTATCTTCACCTGCAGAAACAAAATAGGCATACAGCTACAGAAACTTAAGGTGGCTTACTTTCCAAAAAAAACTACTTCATTAATTTCATGATGCTATTATCACCTAAATTCAGTTGGAGTCACTGAGGGTATTACCATCCAAAAAAATTATAATTAATGCACCCAACCAACACATACGTACAAGTAATAATATTTCAAGAGTGGCATTGGGTTTATTTTACCATAGATGTGGGAAACTAAATCCAAAGTCAATTACGAAGGCTCTAAAACTTAACAGGAAAAAATTCAGAATTCAGAAATAAGCAATAGTGAGTCAAAGTAGAAATATACCTTTGCTCCCTTCTTGACCAACAACTTGCAGAGGATTTGCACTTCCATTCACCAATGCAGGTGTGGTGCTGCTGTCGATGACGCCTCTCCGGCATGAACCACGAGCCTTGAGCTCTTCTTGGGGTAGGGGTGCTGGGTAGAAGATTAAATGTGGGCATCAAGTGCTGCAACGCTTTAGAAGCCATGACACGTACGTTGTCCGCTAAAATCGGTAACAGAGAGGCCCGATTTTATTTTGTACACCTCCAATAAAAACCTTGTTTGATTCATCTTTTGTATATTCTATGGTCATCCGGTAGACGGCTCCATTAGTAGATTCTCTTGAAAAAAAATCACTGCCTGTTATATTTATTCTTTCCGCTTTCATGTATACTACCATTCTTATAGTGATTGTCAATTACATTTGTAAGACCAACTGTTGATAATTTCCTCTCCAATACATGTCGAAAGCATATTTAACAAGGAAAGCATAAGTGGTTGAAAATCATTCTATCAAAAGCATAAAAAATAATAGGCAAAAAAAAATTAGTTAAAGGAAATATACAAAGAAAAAAAAAAAAAGTAACTCAGTCACAAACAACACAGGTAAACATGATGAAACTTATATGCAGGTCACATATAGAGAAGAATTTTTATCAAAATCTGATCCAAGCATAGAGAATAATCTTTTTGATGTGGAAACCTGAATTACATAGTATATTACACGAGCAGCATGAACTACAAAATTTCAGGTTTTTTATCATAACCTTGTCACAGACTTCTTTTATCATAAGAAAATAAGTTTATTGTCAAACTTAATTAGTACACTAATAAAAGACAAAAAGTTCATAGATATTCATAATGAAGTGGTATCATCAAACGCATGAATCTTCCTGATCATTATAAATAGAATAAACCATTTACTGAAGTTTCATGGTCAGTTTCATGATGAATGGAATTGGTTAGTGAATTGTTACTAAAGTGAAACTAGAAAAGTTCTCGCTCTAAACATATGTTAACTTATGAAGAATGATAAAATATGCATGAAAGGACCCTTCAACTTAAAAATGTGATTGGTAAAGACACATTTTAGGAACTTTGCTGAAAACAAGCGTCTTGGCAATGCGTGACACAATCAACTTTTGCGACATCTGTGCAAAGTTGGCAGTGGGCTCAAGAAGATTTGACGGACCAAGAAACAAGATTTATAGAACAACTATCTCCCAACCGGTTAGCAATCCAAAGTTAACCTTGAACTTGATAATAGAATTTACAATAACTTAAACTAGATATAGCTTAGGAAACAACCAAATACAAGCAAATTGTGTATCGTTGAATATTGTACATGTAAAAATATTTAGCAAGTCTGGAAGACATCTGTACACTAAGAAAGCCTTGTCATGTGATATATTGGCTAGATTTGTCAAAATATGATTAAAATCCCCAACCTTCGATGTTAAAAATAAAATTTAATTTTTACCCCTCAAAAGAATTTCTACTAAATCACTGAGGTTCAACGTAGTACTAATATGACCGGAAGATCTTATCAAGATTATCAAACGAGTACAATTGACTAACAAAATAATATACAACACACAGAAGCTACTAAATCCTCCCTAAACTAAACTGTGGTTTTATATACCATATAGGAAAACTCTGATTACTATACGTATGTACATCCCTCTTGAATTGGATCAAACAAGTACAATTAATCCAATAGCATAATCTAGAAATAATTATTGTTGACGCATCAGTCACTATTGCTAGGAGTCGTCTATGTGCGCTGCCATCTCTCAGCAACAGAAGATTAGGTCACGCCAAAATATGTGTCGTGTTCGCACTGGGATCGTGCACTATTCATGGTCGTACATCATTCTTCAAAAGTTTCTATTTGTGGAATTGATCGAACACGAGGTGTGCATAATCATCGAAAAACAACACATACCGTGAGAGATCTCATGTACGGATTTTAGACGGAGAAGATGGTCTGGTACGACCCCTTTCTGTTGACACAGGATTTGCATTGGATCGAGTAGTAACAGCCATGGGAGAAACTAGGATTTCTCTAGCAATCAAGAAGAGCTAAGGAAGAAGAACACGTTTTATTGGATTCCAGAAGACTTCATTACAGTAAGTATTGTAATAACACTCATCATACTCTTCCCTCCTCTTTCAGTTGTATTTATACAATTCAAATTGGAATACAAAATGACACAAATGCCCTCTTCATTACAGGTGGCAGGTTAGTTGGTGAATTGTCCTCCACTTGTGCTGCCGACTCCACTTGTGCTGCTGACTTGTCCTCCACATGTGCTGCTGACTCCACTTGTGCTGCTGACTTGTCCTCCACTTGTGCCGCTGACTTGTCTGGTTGTAGACTAGGAATGCATCAATACTTTTCCCTTCAATTTGACCTTGCCTCAAGGTCAAAGTAAGGAAAGACCTTACAGAACTCTTCATATGGCACCCAAGTTGCTTCTTCTGGGTTTTGATTCTTCCAGTGTACTAGTAGATCTACTGCTGCTCTATTGTTTCTTTTAACCAACTTCCTTTCTAAAATCTTCTCTGGTTCTTTCAATATTCCTTCTCTAGAGTCAGGAATATTTTCCTGTATCACCACCCTTTGGCCAACATGCTTCTTAAGTTGTGACACATGAAAAACTGGGTGTATGGTAGCCTCCTCTGGCAAAGCAAGCTTATAAGCTACTTGCCCAACTCTTGCTACAACCTTTTATGGACCAAAGTACTTGGGTGACAATTTCTGGGACTTCCTCTGCGCCACAGTGATCTGTCTATACGGTTGCAATTTGAGGTAAACCCAATCACCCACTGCAAATTCCCTCTCTGTCCTGTGCAGGTCAGCAAGTCTTTTCATTCTGTTTTGGGCTAACAGTAAGTTGTCTTTAAGGATTTGGATAGAGTTCTCTCTTGTAGCTAAGGCTTCAGCTACCTTAGGATCTTGTACCACTGGAGGAGCATATGTCAGCAAATTAGGAGGTTCCCTACCATAAACAGCTTCAAAGGGTGTGGTTTTGGTAGATGAATGCCAGTTGGTATTGTACCAATATTTAGCCCACAACAAGTGTCTAACCCACTCCTTAGGTTGATGACTGCAAAAACATCTTAGGTATGCTTCAATGCTCCTATTAGTAACCTCTGTTTGCCCATCTGTTTGAGGGTGATAGGAGGTGCTATAGTTCAGCTGTGATCCTTGTAACTTGAAGAATTCTCTCCAAAAGGCACTAGTGAATATAGGGTTTCTGTCTGATACTATAGTTCTGGGCATTCCATTCAGTTTGAAGACTCCTTCAATGAAGATCTGAGCAACCATGTTAGCAGTATATGGATGTGCAAGGGCAAAGAGGTGCACATATTTGGTGAGTCTATCAACTACCACCATTATTACAGACTTGTGATGGCTGAGAGGTAAACCCTCTATGAAGTCCATGGATATGTCTTCCCAAATTCTGTTTGGAATTGGGAGTGGTTGCAACAATCCTGCAGGTGAAGAGTTCTCACTCTTGTGAGCCTGACAAACTTCACAAGATCTGATATAGGCCTGGACATCCTTCTTCATACCTCTCCAATAGCAAACCCTCCTGAGTCTATGAAGAGTTTTCTGAAACCTATAGTGGCCTGATTGAGGAGTATTATGATGTTCCTTGAGAATGACTAGTGCAAAGTCTGATCCTGGTTCAATCCATAGCCTGTTTTTGTAATACAGTAGCTCATTTCTCATAGAGAACTTATCAGTACTGAGCAATCCTTTCTTCCATTTCTGTAGCTGTTCTTGGTAGGACTGGGAAGTCTTAATGGCCTCTTTATATTGCTGCAACCAGTCATTTTGGACCAGACTTATAGCTTGTAGCTGCACCTCTTCTTTTCTGGAAAGGCTATCTGCAGCCCTGTTCTCTGATCCTTTTTTGTATTCTACCTTGTAGTTATATCCATGTAACTTCATTATCCATTTATACTGTGCATCAGTATAGACCCTTTGTTCTAACATATATTTGAGGGGTTTGTGGTCAGTCTTTATGATGAATGGTCGGCCCCACAAGTATTGACTCCATTTCTTAACTGCTAGGAGAATGGCTAACATTTTTTTTCTCATAAGTTGACAAAACAGTAGCCCTTCCTTTTAAATTCTGGCTTAAGTAGGCTATAGGATGTCCCTTCTGCATGAGTACAGCTCCAATACCACTACCATAAGCATCACACCCTAAAGTGAAAGTCTCACTAAAATCAGGCATGGCTAACACAGGAGGTTGGGTCAGTTGTAACTTCGAGTCTTCAAAAGATTTTTGAGCTATCTCTGACCAACTGAAAGAGTTCTTCTTCAGGAGAGCAGTTAATGGCCCTGCTATAACCCCATAGCTCCTAACAAATCTCCTGTAATAACTAGTAAGACCTAAAAAACCTCTGAGCTCTTTAACAGTTTTGGGAGTAGGCCACTCCAGGACAGACTTGATCTTGTCTGGATCTGCAGCTACCCCTGTTTTAGATATGATGTGCCCCAAGTACCCCACCTGTTGTTGACCAAAGTAACATTTCCTCCTTTTTACCTTCAATTGATGATCCTGCAACCTCTGAAAGACCTTTTCCAGATGTATACAATGACTTTCAAGATCTGGGCTATACACTAGTATATCATCAAAGAAAACAAGTACAAATTTTCTAAGAAAATCTTTAAAGACTGCATTCATAAGGCATTGGAATGTTGAAGGGGCATTAGTGAGCCCAAAGGGCATCACTAAGAACTCATAGTGTCCCTCATGAGTTCTAAATGCAATTTTATGTATGTTTGCATGTGACATTCTCACTTGGTGATATCCAGCTCTCAGGTCAAGTTTGGAAAAATACCTAGAGCCATGTAATTCAACAAAAAGCTCTTCAATAAAAGGAATAGGGAATTTATCCTTAACTGTTTGTTGGTTTAAGCTTCTATAATCAATGCACATTCTCCAAGTGCCATCATTCTTCTTCACAAGTATGACTGGGGATGCATAAGAACTCTGACTTGGTTTGATGATGCCACTGTTCAACATCTTCTGCACCTGCCTCTCTATCTCAATTTTGTGTATATAGGGATGCCTGTAGGGCCTACTACACACTGGTGCTGACCCAGGTAACAGAGGAATTTTGTGATCACAAGGTCTTGGGGGAGGTAAGCCTTTGGGCTCTTCAAACAACTGCTTGTACTTGTATATTAATTCTACTATTGTGGCTTCCTCCTTACTGTCTGATATTTTGTTTTCCTGCAGATCCATGGAGCAAAGCTGAATAAGAAAGAACTTCCCCTTCTGTCTGATATCTCTCCCTTCAGGTTCTTTTAGATTTGACCCTATGTCTTGAACTCCTGTGAACTGCCTCCACTTCCCAGACTGTTCATACTTCATTGTTAAGTCTTGGAAATTCCAAATTATGTCTCCCAGAGTGCTATGCCAGTTGGCCCCTAACACAATTTGACACCCAGCTATAGGTAGAGATAAGAGATCTGTAATTATCTTTTTCTGTTGGCATTCAATAACAACATTCTTGCATAGCCCTTGGCTCATCACCTTTTCTCCATTAGCCACTTGAACTTCAAATTTCCTGTTGTCAGAGATGGGTAAACTCAATCTTCTGCTAAAACTAGAGTCAATGAAACTGTGAGTAGATCCAGAATCCACCATGATCATCACAGGTTTGTTTTGAACTACTCCTCTTAGTTTCATAGTAGAGTGACTCAGATTTTCTGAAATGGCTTGCAAGGATATTTCAAATAGACTTTGGCTATTTCTTTCCATTGCTCCTGCTACTTCTGCCTCCTCTCCCTCATCATCCTGTTCTTCATCTTCTGCAATTATCATGAACAGTTTCTTTTCCTTACACTTATGTCCTCTAGCCCATTTTTCATCACAAGTGTAACATAGTCCCAAATTCCTCCTTCTATTGAGCTCAGCATGTGAAATAGTGCTATGTGGTACATTGGGGAACTTCTTTGGAATGTCAGCTGTTACAGGTACTGTAGGAAAAGAGGCCATAGCAGGTTTGCTCTGGTAGTTGTTACTCTTATAAGTCTTCTTAACAGCTGAGATTTTTGATTCATACAACCTAGCTACCTGCATTGCTGCTGGAAGACTAACTGGTCTAGCTACTAATACTTCATACTTAATCTCATCCTTGAGACCACCCACATATTAACTAACCAAGGAGGTCTCAGGGAGTCCTCTTACTTTCTTGGATAGCTTCTGAAATTGCAAGGTATACTCTTGTACTGTGCCTTCCTGCTTGAGTAGCTTCAGATCAATATGATGATCTGTGAATTGGGAAGGACCAAACTCCATTCTTATGGCACTACAAAAATCTTCCCAAGTCACATTTCCCTCCCTGATTTGAATCAACTAGTCAAACCAATATGCAGCTGTTCCCTTCAATTAGACTGAGCAAGCTCTAACTCTGTCTGCTTCAGGTATGTAATAGAAATTGAAGTAGTGGTTTACCCTCATTAACCATTCTTCCACATCATTCTCCCCATCAAACTCAGGAATTTTTAATCTAACTGCAGATTGTGCAGGTTGGCCCCAATCTTGACCTCCTGTAGGCAAATTGGGTTGGCTTCCAAAGAAAATAGGGGGTGTGGGCATCATATTTGGGAAGAAGCCAGATACTGAAGGGATTCCTGTGAATCCACTATTGGCTCTGGAATCTTGTTGTGGATACATAGGATTTTGCATATTGGCCCCAAATTGGTAGAAATTAGGGTTAGTGGAAGGAATTTCAGCCCCAAATTGGTGAAAATTAGGGTTCGTAGGGGAAACAACAGCCCCAATTTGAATAAAACTTGGATTCATGAGAGGCATTGTCATCATACCTTGAGGAGGAGGTGGACGCTGAGGGATTTGTTGCTGCTGGGGAGTTCTTGCACCCATAGCATGATTTCCACCGGTCGCCATAACTGGCACTCTCGGGTTCTCTCCTCCCGTTCTTCGATTTCTTGAAAATTCCTCCAAGAATCGATCCAGCTTGCTACTGAGCTCCGTGACATTACCTTCCAAGGATCGGAGACGACAACGATCCTCCTCTGTTGTCGATCGAACTCCCTCCGACGATCTTGGCCGAGCTCCTCGACTGCTCGAGCCTAGTTCTCGACTCGATTCTCCTTGGGGATCGTTCAGCTCTGATACCAAATTGGTACGACCCCTTCCTGTTGACACAGGATTTGCATTGGATCGAGTAGTAACAGCCATGGGAGAAATTAGGGTTTCTCTAGCAATCAAGAAGAGCTAAGGAAGAAGAAGACGTTTTATTGGATTCCAGAAGACTTCATTACAGTAAGTATTATAATAACACTCATTATACTCTTCCCTCCTCTTTCAGTTGTATTTATACAATTCAAATTGGGATACAAAATGACACAAATGCCCTCTTCATTACAGGTGGCAGGTTAGTTGGTGAATTGTCCTCCACTTGTGCTGCTGACTTGTCCTCCACTTGTGCTGCTAACTTGTCTGGTTGTAGACTAGGAATGCATCATGGTCATCTTGGAAGGCTTCTTAGTCGGAACCTCCGTGAGGAGGGGAGAGATCCCGTCGTCGCACGTGGACACATTGACCTCCACCACCGTCAATACCCCTCTTCCACCACCGCCACCGCCGCCGGCATCGACCAGAGTCATCTCCTTCTCCGCCAAATCTCCTTGAGAGGGACAAATTGAAGAGAAATTTTTATTAGAGATGCCAACAAAACAGAATTAAGAAATGAAGGAAGTCAAAAGAAAAAACATGTCAATAATACTCGCAAGAAAAGCATAAATTCACTCACGAAAATTAAGCCCTATGTTTTCACTCGCAAAAAACAAACCTAGAAAAAACCCTAATTTTACTCACAAAACAGATTAGGGCAGCGGGCGGAGCCAGACGTAGTGGGCGACGAGCGCGTGGCCTACGACACACATGAAGGAGAAGAGGGGGGAGAAAAGGAGGCCACCGTGGAATGACGAGAGAGTTTACTGAGGGAGAGGAGAGAGAGGGGTCTTGTAGGCCGCCGAGGAGTGGTGAGCGATGAGGGGTTTTACTGAGTGTAGGGAGAGGGTTTTTTTTAGCAGACCTCTTATGAGGATGGAGAGGTTTCATAAGCAAGAGGGGTTTTTCAAGATCTAAATGAACCACCAACGGTCAATAAATAAATAAAATATAAAGTAGTTGACCGTTATTATCGAACCGTCATTAAATAAGATCATTAAATAAGATAATGTTTTTTGATGGGTCCTCTAAAATCGTTAACTATTATGCTATAAAATTGCTAAATTAACATAAAACGTGTTCTTTCTTGACGTAAGACTAAAACCGTCAAGAAAAACCGTCAAGATAACCCATTTTCTTGACGGTTTTCTACGGCCGTCGAGGAATAAACCGTCAAGAAAGACCTTTTTTCTTGTACTGTATATATAGGTCACTTGGACTCCAGTTCGAACACTGTTTGATATCCATTGCTCTGGACCACAGGCGAGTACATTCTCTGATAGTTTTTATGCTGATATTTTCTACTATTCATATTTATAGTAATGTTTTACTTGATTCTCGACACGATAGATACACGGAGTAGTATTACATGGATTCATCTTGGATACATTGTCTCATATTAGACCGGTAAATCATGACTCATTTACGTGCATCACCTTACTTGTTGGTATCACTTATATTAGGACTCTTTTGCTGGCATCACTTGTATTTTCGGCTGGTCTTATATCTTGCTACGTGTCAGGATCTGAAATCCATTTAGTACTTGTCGGACGGAAAAATATCTAAGTAAACATGTAAACATACCCAAAATTTAGAATCACTCGTGCTGGAATTATTCCCACTGGTCTAATCAGGAAAGATAGCACTCACATGTAGAAAGTGGTATTTCAAAATATACTAGATAAGAGTAGTTTTTGTGGTCTCACTTCTCATTGCTGGACTCTTTATACGTGTTATATATTTTCATACTTGTTGAATACATGTTTAGCCTATTCTTTACTGGTTTGTCATTTACATGGCTCTCTTTATTGTCTTACTATACTATTTTACTACATTCTCTATACCATGGTTTTATGTTTTCTTTTCATCATGTATTTCACTACTATTTACTATTTTATAGTTTTTATCATGTACTAGAACTGCTATTAGAAATGTGCGTCGCTTCAATCCTGACTGGATAATATTTTTTAGATGACGAGTACGAGGTCATGTGTCCAACATATTATGGAGCTCAGAAGACGAAGGGAACTGACCCCACAGCAGTTTAGTTTAGATGTGTAGTTTAGACTTTTATCCTAGAATGACTGGATTTATTTTCGGAACATTATCTGATGTATATATTTTTTTGGATATAGTGCACTGGGATGTTGGGTTTATCTGGACATGAATTTTGGGACTTGAGACTATATTTGGCTTATGCACTCTATGATATTGTGACCTTGGGATTCCTTTTCTTTATATCATTTGTGCGTTATCTTCCCATTACATCTTGTGATTGAGTATTATTGTTAATATATATCATTGTTCTCTTTGGAGTTAGATATCTGTTTGAGATAGTTAATTATAGTGTTTGTCTAGACAGCTTAATATGTCGATGCTGCGATATAGGCTGGACGTGCATCACGTACTCGTGCCCCTACATCTGGGTGCGGGTCGTGACACGTTTTTATGGTGGCCCATGTAGGCCAGACTTCGCAATTAGTACGAAATTGTGGTAGTACTTAGGCTTAGTCGTACTACTGTGATCCTGCCTTAGGATAGTATTGTGAATCATAGAAAATATTAGAAAGTTTGATACTCAATGACAAATAAGTTTTTCTGATATATTCCTAGGTTGATCTTGAGAATTTGACCTCACATTTTTTTCCTTTCATTATGAATATATGTCCATTGTCGAACTTCATTTGTATCGAGATTAGTTTATGAACTATATCAAGGATATATTCTAGTAGTACATACTACGCGAGACAGTGAGGACTATAGTCATCAGTCTTGGTTATGGAGTCTAGAGCTTATCGTAACCATATTAGCTGGCGAGCAAAATTCCTTATCACATGTTTTTGGATATACGTATCTTAGTTATGGAATTTGAAATTTTTCGCAACCATGCTAGCTCGTAAGATGGTTATTTCGAATAACATAATTTTAGATCTATATACCTTAAATATGGGACCTAGAGTTATCGCAGCCATGTTAACTGGCAATACAAAGATTCTAGATAACATGATTTCGAACACAAAGTATGATTATCAGATTCTATTCTAGATTGGTCTTCGACTTATCACCTCTAATTTCCTTAAATGCTCGATTGTTTTGTTTTTAGCATAGAACATGCTAGACTCTTAGGGATTGAAATTATCTATTCCATTTTGTTTGATTACTATCTTTCTTAATTATTGTTCTTCCTTGATAATATCTTATCTTGTTCCATATTGAATTCTTTTTGTTTTGATCTGTCTTCAGGATGCCGTCGAAGACTAGATCCTACCACTCTGGACCCGCAGCGGCTACTGAGAGATATGCCCCCCTTCGACCCCATACTTAGGCAGTAGGAGTTATTCCTTACACTTCTTCCATTCATGTGGGAGTTTTAGCTGCTTTTATGGGCGCTCCTCAACCTGTTTAAAGGGATGTCCCCGTGGAACCAGAGGGTATTCCTCAGCTACCTCTTATAGAAGCATGGAATTTTAGGCGCATCTATAGGACAGAATTCTTATGCGCTTAATACTATGCGGCTAGACTCAAACATGCGCCAGGAGTTCAAACAAAATACTTGGCACAACAAAGGACAGCAAAAGTATAGACATCAAAAGAAGGCTTTTATTTCATATGAAAGTCTATTATGTCTTTTTACAAAGGAGAATTCTTTTACAAAAGATAAAGAAAATCCTAAAAGCTACAGTCAGGCGCAGTGCTACAGCTAGGCGCATCACTTCAACGTGCAACCAGGCACATCACTCAAGTGCTACAGCCAGGCGCATCATTTCAGCATTCTTAGCGTATGCGCATCCCCGTACATAGTCAGAGCGAATCACTTCCTCGTCAGCATGCGGGCACTCTAGCAGGAGGAGTGGCTCTTCCAGTCTAACAAAGTCGGGGCACGATAGCCCCGACCTGCGGCTCTTCCAGCATAACAAAAATTGAGGCACGACCGCCCCGATCTTGGATGCAACAGGCACCATCGGCCTGTGTCGAGACTCGATGATCCCGATATTTGGATGCAATAGACACTATCACGGAAGCTCAAAGCGACGGGAAGACTGGGGCAGCGCATCTTCACCCTCGGGAAGAGCTCGTCATAAAGATTTCTACAAAAACTAAGTTCGACAGTTCGCCAAGGCGGAGCTCCGGCCAAGTTCATCTTCATGTCGAAATAAAGAATGGAAGCAAAGCTTTCCTTCATGCGACTATTTATAAGCACGGACAGCCTACACCCGAGTTCCAAATGGCCAACTTTCTAAATTCCATGCAATGAATTTGCATTAATAGCAATGAATCCGTCTCCTTGTATTTAGCTAAATCAAAGCTCCGAAGAACTCAACAGACGGGCCAAAGAGGATGCGACATCTGGTTGATGCGTCGTCAACATCATGCGCTCCTCAGGGATGCGTCCAAATGGGCCAGAGACCCATGCGCCCAAAGGGGCACTAACAGATGCACCCTCTTCAAACTGATCACCATCAAGCATTCCAAGAGCCTCGTTCCTGATATTTGGTTGTTGCTGAATGATAAAGGCGGCAACGCATTCCAAGAGCCGTCCAATCAACAGCCCTGTACAGAAAATGAAGAGCCGCTGATGTCAGCACCATCATTTCACCTTGGGTCGGTAACAACTGCCACATGGCCGATTGATCATTCGTATGTGCCTCGTGGCCATGCGCCTAGAAGACGGCGTGCGCACGAGTGGTCATACTCTCCCTCAGCTCACTTCTGATCTCAAGCAACAGAAGACTAAGCTCTGCATGTGCCTCAAAAGCCATGCGTCTGGACTTGCTCATGACTCCTAAAAATCATGAGACCAAGTCGCCTCCCCTGTGCCTGATCCAAGGCGCACCCTGATGCGAAGCTCTGTAAGCGCCTCAAAAGCCACGCAACCAGACTTGTCTATGATGCCTAAAAACTATAGGACTAAGTCGCCTTTATGCGCCCGATCCTAGGCGCACCCCGACAGATCACTCTCCTCCAAAACCGAGATCTTTGAGCCACAGGCATACGCCATGCATTCCTTTGACTCAGTTCTATTCAAAGAATGGGTGCTAACCACCCAAGATCTCAGCAACAACCAAATATCAGGAACTGCCATGTGACACCCAACGAAGCAGTTCGAGCAGATTCTACTACAATTCGGGGCGCATCGTCTATACGCCCTTGCCAGCATCAGCCATATGGCGTTTCCACGTCCAGGCGCATCCGACATATGCGTGCATGAGCAGCCAACCTGCTATCTATAAATAGAAGGATCACTCCTTCATGACGCACACAGACAGAGAGAGAGATATATACATGCAGACTGTTATATCCACATATAGAGGCCAGAAGAGACACTTAACGTTCACTTCTCCTCGCAATGCTCAGGCATCCAGAGCAACCCAGACCTTCAGAGAGTTCAAGATCGTCGTCAGATCGTCAACGGAGTCAACGTATTACCACTCGTTCCATCGACATAGTGTCCAGATAAAAACAAAAGTGTGTTCCTAGAACTACGTCTAAGTCCTACATTGTACTCTGTTCTATTTGTAATTAAAAACATCAATCCCAAAGAGTTTTAAATGGCAAACAAGCTGGCGACTCTGCTGGGGACCTCTTTCTCCTCCAACAAAAAAGTTGTGTCGTAATCTGACGACATCAAACTCGGCTCCTCCCACAAAATACTTGTGGTGCGCCTCAATCAACAGGCGTATGAGGAGTTCATTTCTGAAGGCAGCGCGAGTCCTTCGAAGCGGCTGCCAAAGCCGAAGAAGAATCGCCAAGTCTGCATGCGCAAGGCCGATGCACCTAGCACCATCACTGAAGGGGATGCGCCACCGCAGCTGGCCCTTCCTGATGACGCTCTCAGTAACAAGGATGCGCCTACTGGTGCCGCGCATCTGTCTGGGAAATGTGGTGTTGACTGCATTCTCCACCGTCTTCTTTCCAACCGAAAAAGATGTGCCAACGGAGCAGAGGTGCAACCAATCTCCAGCGCATGAGCTCTGGTGAGCAGGAGAGAACGTCTGTCTTCAACAGACTCACTCGCTGTCATAGCGAAGCACAATTGGATTCTGAGTACTATACGCCTTCACGGGCTAGTACAAAGAAATCCAAAGCAGCACAGGCCATACGCCACGAATGTGCTACGCCAACAGCAAACTAGAAGCATGTGTTCAAAATCATGCGCGCTGCTGATGGTAAGCTGTACAGAGTCGACTCGGGCACATCTGTGCCAGAAATGGGTCGACTCTCGAAGTCCCTGTCCCGCTTGGGCGCATCTACTGCGTTTCAAACCAGGTCTGGCTGGGCAACTGCGATGTTGAGTCCATGCGCCCACTTGGGTGATGCGCATGAAGTGGACTCAAGTTGCCGTAAATGATGTTCCTCTACCAATAATCTGGGTGTATCTCATGCACGTGAACCAGATCAGGGGTACAATATTCACATGGCCACCCCATTGCTTGGCCTTGCTATGCGCCTGATGAGGGTGTTAAAGGAAAACTCTTCCATCATGATTTGCGTAATGTGATCAGTCACAAACGCTGATCAGGAGAGCTGACCAATAAGCACAATGTGTCCTCGTATGGCACACCTGTGTTATGGTCACTATCAACTACTGTTGTTGCAAAATAGCGGTTCCACCACAGAGGTAGTCCGTGTTTCAGCGACTATAATCTACGACACCTATTCGACGTCGCCTGGAAAAGAAAGTGCCAATTGAAGACGAAGCGGAGCCCAAGATCGCTTCCTGTCATGTTGCCTCCAATTCCCACTCATCCGTGAGAAAGACAACTACCAACTCCTCAGCCTCTGCATCTAAGAG
>JANAVB010030217.1:5339867-5352367 GCA_029216955.1 Iris pallida | reverse complement strand
TGGCGAGGCACGACCTATAGAATTGAAATTGTTTCTAGGAATCGTAGGTTATGGAACATTGCTAAAACCATATCTACATTGACCCCTTTAGACCTCGTGTCAATACAAGGTAGAGTATCTGATAGCATATCACATCTGAATCATGGAACCAAGGGTTTGCCACAGCCAGAGTATACGGGCGAGGCATAATTCTCGGTGAAATGACTTCAGACGTGATTACAAGTTTAGGTTACTATAGAGGATAGGAAAATACCTTGTATGTCCAATAAGATCCGAAGCCAATACTAGTGTAAGTTCTGTAAGTTGGGTAGCATGTCTTCCAACCTAGCATTTTGTGGTCCTTGTGATCTATTGTCGAGGTAATTGACTGTCACTAATAGGTATAACTAGAATATAGAATTTGGAGGTCCATAACCCATTAGTCGACCAAGGCCTTAGAAATAAGAAGATAGTAGGTAGACTGTATACGCAATAACACCATATAAGGTTTTGATTCTCATAAAAATCGAACTACTTGTGCCTCCTTTCCAAAAATCTTACATATTTGTATTTTGACTATCTTGACCAATGCTGCTATTGCAGCCTAGTTTTTACAAGCTTGCTCTTTTATCGAGCTTGATTCAAGACATACGTTTATTGGGGACGCCTGCTAACATATTGTCTAATCAGAATCAGTATATTACGGTCTGATCAACCATGATGCATTTGGTTCGCTCTTCATTTAATTACCCTACGTGGATTGAGATATAGAGGTATCCAGGATCTCATCCACGACTGTATTGACAATTCCTCCTAAATTATACATTCGCCCTTGAATCACGTAATTGTATTCGATGACATCTTTCTTGAACTCCTTATTGCTTTTATCTTTTACTAATTGGAAAGACGAACGCTCGTAATTGATAGATAGATACAGAGTATCCCCCATGGCTTTGATAGTTGTATACGCAAGTGTAGCTACCATCGACCAGCCCTGTGACTGGAACCTTGCCTTGAGTTACTCGTCCTCACTTCGACCCTAAACCTACTATCATGATCTTCTGGTCATTGGAGTCCGAGAATGATTAGGATCTTTCCCTTGAGCAACCTAGGAGACTACCTATTCTCAAGAGACCAAATGTTGTGAGCCTCTAATTATTTGTTGAAGCTTGCTTTAACTAGAACCCTTGTGACAATAGTCTGACAGGTTTGACACAAATAGAAATCCACGACTCAGTTGTTCGAAATCTCTTCACATGATGTGCCTTAGAGTTGGTTACCCCGTCGATAACTCTTGTATACTATGGACGAGTAGATCATTCTATTTTATCGATCATGTATCATTGTACACACTTGTTTTCCATTTATTGAAGAACGATCCTTGACTTGACTTATATCTACTATATTCCGTTACGCCGTGCCTTATTCTTTATTAACAAGAGACGAGGTACAATATCCGAACTTTGAAATTCTTCTAACCTCATTATTCCTAAAACTATATCCTAGCTTCTAAGGTGGGTAGACTGTAAGCTTTCTAAAAATTTGGGATATACGAGGATTACTGATAGATTGGAATAATTTCCATTAGGATGATAATTAGTGCCCCACGGACTCCCACTTTCCATTTAGATCACTTTGTGTCCCCGACCATGTCATTAATATTCAGAGCACGAGACCAGCTGTTACCTTCCAACGAATTTCATATACAAGATCTAGACGAGTCCACCTTCATCTAGGTATATCATGTCCCACTCAAACACATTCCCTTGTACTCTATTTTTATGGTACGACTTTTAGGTCAAAAGGACTAGCTATAACCCTTACCATAGTACCGGTATACTTTCTGACTTCCACTAGAGCCTCAACCTCGGCTCAATTCATTCTACCCAATATATGGTTGTGATCTACTCGAAGCCCACTACGCACATGCCACCAGTGTACCACCCAATTGAGGCTTTATATGCTACTTAAACACAAAAGTCACTAAAGGCGCATTTTGGCTTTATGACTTAGCTAACCAATCTGACTGGCAACTAGCTCAACCACTTGGGAGGAATCCTATTCTAGGTTACCCTAATCTAGTAAGAATAGTTTTACCTTGGGATCTTGTCCAGTCAATGTAGATTGAGATCCAAGGTTCATCCAACCAACGAGTGATGTCCAAATAGGGAACCCATTATGATATAGTAAAACCCATCCATACATACCACCATATTCGGACTATAAAACCAAACTATTTGAAATAGGTCCCTATACCTATTATTATGTAGTCTCTACCTCTTAGAATGTGTAGTCATTCGTAATCCTTATTCCATCTACCTGGAAGTCGCGATACGATCTTGTATTACATGTATATCCCTTCCTCGTGTGTTTAAATAACTACAGAAAAGATCACAATCTTGGTTTCTCAAATTTCGTTCCATTATGGAACCTTGTTTAGAATTTTGAGAACGGAACTTCTGTATTGCATGGATTGCAAGCCCCTCTAAGAAACGAAGGATTCTTCGATTTAGTAAGTGATTGGACTAGAGTAGCCCAATCTAGCAATAAGTCAATGGTTCATAAACTTTCTTTCTATCTACATCATTGGATACTTTCTACCGCTATTGAATTGTCATATCTCCTCTCGATTATTCTTCATTATCTTCCCGTCCTTCCTATTTCGGAGCGATGAATGGTCATGCTTATTAGAGTTTATCAATATATTTTAGCTACTTGTGTAATTTGTTGCTTATTAAATTTTGGGTTGCTTGATAAATAGGAAAAGATTATAGATGCCTCATGCAGTAGATATCTGTTGGTAGGATTGTTAGCAACTAGTTAGACGATTATAAAGTTTTAGAGACATGAGATTTGATGGAGTAGTGTGACCAAAGGTGGGTAAAAGCCCTCAAGTATTCAGAGTTATAAAATGGCTAGAGAAGGTTATAAAATATTTTGAGGAATTAAATTGAGGAGATTAAGGTAATGGTAGACTTTGAATTTTAAGGAATAGTTATGAGTTTTCAATGACGAAATTATTTTAAGGTGGTTAGATTTGTAGCTCCCCTTCCCAGAAATTTTAAAATATTTTATTATTATTTATTTTATTTAAATAGTGATTTTTAGATTTTATAAATAATTAATTAGATAATTATTACGGTAGATGTCTTTAGTCATGATTAAATTTGGAGTACAAGGTGACTAGAAATCGTGGCACGGATAGTACAGTGGCGTGCTTTGACTAGTATATTAGCTCTGGTAGGGAAGGCTGAGCCATGGTGATGCCCTAACTAGGAAAACCAGGCCAAGTTGTGACATGCCATTAAAAATAGTTTAATTATTTATTATTAATATTATTTGACGTTTAAGTGACCGGTTGTACCAAACTGGTTCGTGTCATGACCCGCACCCTAGAGTTAGGGCACGAGAACGTAACAACGTCCAGCCTATGCCGCAGTGTCCACGGTAGAACGTTGTCCTAGGTCTCAATGCATCTAACAGTATAAGACTAAACAGTTTATACTCCCCGAATGGGGGTGACATAGCAGAATGTAAACTCAATCATATCTAAGGTAGAGCATAATGGAAGATAGATAAAACATGAAATCCAAAGAGATACAGCAGATAGAAGTCTAAGTGTCTAAGATACAAACTCAGAGTACATCTTAAAACTCAAATACAGTAATCCATAAATACAACTCAAGACGATAAAAAATAAACTATAAGAAAATCCTAGCTATCTATGCAACCTCTACTGTCTCCTCTAGGCTAGCAGGCAACCTCCAAGCTATCTGTAAAATTTATCAACAGGTCCAGTCAGGACTGGAGCGAGCACAGTATATCTCAACAAGTCATAGCAGGAAAGGAAATGTAATCATGCTAGAGAATAATATACAGGATCTGAAGAATAGCATAATGTAAAAGAGAGACTGTAAGTAAATATCTACGATATATATAAAGAGAGACATTGCTAGTTATTTAGAGTACAGACGAACATGTGAATGGCTTAGGACTGATTCATGACTACACTAAGAGTGATTCATGACTACACTACTTTGGATATTTATTCACATGACCATTCATACTCCCCCGTACCCCAATTAATACACAAGGATCCGGTCAAGTTACGTTAAGATTCGTGACTAAACTAATACCCGTATAGGGTGATTCATGAATTGATTCGTGAAGGCTCGGTGATCATGAGGGTACATGAGTCACTAGCTGATTCCCGAAGATTCATGATAATAGAAGCATAAGATACGTGATGCAAGTGAAACACACATGAGACAAAAGTATCTGATGCTCCCGAGAAGGATAACATCTCATGAAGGAATCCATATAGTACCAATCCGTGTTCCAACGTGTCAGCATCAAGTAAGATAGTCTAAAGCAGGAAATATAATCCTAAACATGATATGAAATGATCAGAGAATGTACTCGCCTGATAACCTGAACAGTTGATAAGTATAGGGGTCCGACTGAAGCCACAGAGTCCTATTTAAAGCAACACAAGTTACAAGGTGTTCAAGTTGTAATAAATGAATCTCTACAAACAATCTATTTTATCCTAGGTTCTTCTAAGTCAAATCAACTCTAGGTCGACTCCGGCCAATAATCTAGTCAAACTAGGTCAAGTGTTGACTTATAGTTGACTTTGGGTCAACTGGTCAACTTAGGTCAAACAGGGTTAATTCTAGTCTAATATAAAGTGTACTTCATTATTCGTACATCGAAACTTACGACACACAAATCGAGATGAGATGATCAATGGTAAAGTTGATAATCTTATTATAATGTTTCACGTGTCCATCTTGTTAATTTCAGCGATGTTAGATCACTGAAATTGACTGATCTCAGTTTCGTTGTACTAATCACGAAATACGAACATTATAAGAATTAATTATTAATAAATTATAAAAAGGTTAAACTCAGAGAAATTATCAACAAACATTGTCGGACGATGAAATAAACATCGCCAACGTGTCCAGAATGGTCAAATTTGCTAGGATAGCCTACCCAACGGTCCAATTTGGACACAAGGGTAAAAAGGTAATTTCGGGTCAAAACGGTGTCCGTGTCGGAGCCGTTTTGTACCAAAAAACGTGCAAGAAAACAAGTATACAAAACATAATAAATTATATGTCCACGAAACCAGAATGACGATACGAACCCAACGGTATCTCCAGAATTGGATTCCGTTGATCCGATCTCAATTTGGCCCGTTGACCAGAACTTAGAATTCCGGTTTGCACGAAAATGCGTGCCGGAGCCAAAGTTCTCAAAACTCAGCAAACTATATGTCAACGAGTCCAGAATGGCGATACGAACTCAACGGTATATCCGAAATTGGATTCCGATGAGCCGGCGTCAAAAAGTCTCGTTGACCCAGAATGTGGGACCCACTTTGCACCGAAAAACGTGTCAGGGCCCACGTTCTCCAAATCTAACAAATTTAATATGAAAACATGCCAGAATGATGCCACGAGTCTAATGGTGGTGTCAGAAATGAAATCTGGAGTCCCGTGTTCAAAAATGGAATTTTACAAGTTGGAAATTACGAATTCGGACGGCCAACTTTGGCGTCGAATTCAACCAGTCAAACCAGCTCACAATGAAACGAAACTGGAGGGGTAGTAAGAGGATTATACCAGATTCGTACAGGAACTGGCAGCACGCCAAAAGGAGCTGCGGTGGAGGAGATATAAGCTGACGAAGTTGGCCCCGCGAAACTGCCCAAATTTAATATAATTTAAACTGTCAACTTGGTGGCCGGTTTTGATGTATCAAACGATAAAATTAACGGACGAAAATTGACAGGGATGAAGGTGGATATACCGAGATTGTGACAGAGCAAAGAAATCGTCGATCCAACGATAGGATTTCTGGGAAAATGTGCACGAATTTGCTGCGACGGAGCGCCAAAATGAACTCGATTCCGCGCGCGTCACGACGGGACGTCGTGCAAAACGCACGAATCGCCTCGACGGCGCGTCCCGAAGGACGGTGGCCATCAGGGGAAGGCAGCCTTGGGTTCGCCGGAGAGGGGGCCATCCATGAAGGGGGTCGGCCACGCCGGTGTGCGGCCGGTGGCGGCGCGGCAGCGCTGCATGCGCACGCGCGCGCTGGTGTGCTGCTGCGCTGTTCGCTGGTGGCGCACGACGGCGCGCTGCCTGGCCGACGACGACGTAGGCCGCACGGCCAAGGGGCGGCGGCGCCCTAGCGAGGCCGGTGGGTGGCGGTGGCTGGTGATGGCTGCGGTTGAAATGGTGATGGCCATGGTGTTGGAATGGAGGAGGAAGAAGGATGGGAGGAGAATGGTGGTGGTGGCCGACGGCCTGGAGGGGGTGGCCGGAGCCTAGCTCGGCCAGGGAGGTCGGGCCAAGGAGGAGGAAGAGGTCGGGTGGTCGGGTTATGTAGGAGATGAAGTTGCTGTTGTTGATGCATGAGAGTGGGAGAGAGAGATGAGTGTTGTGAGGAAAATAATTTAGAAAGGGAGAGAGAGAATAATAATTGATGAGAGAGGAAGAGAGAGAAAAAGGGCCATTCCTAGAAGTTAGGGCTGGCTACACTTGCTGTAAGGAGTTGTGGAGAAATGAATGGTGATGATTTAATTGGAGATTCAATGGCTAGATTGGAATATAGGGAAAATAGGTAATTCCAATAGAAATTAATTAAACAGAAAATTCCAATAAATATTAAAAATAGGTAGAAGGATATTTAGTATTTTTCAAGGGTAATGAGGCTGAGGATGATGGTGATGGAGAATAACACGAAGCTGGGCTGGGTTCGGTGGAGCCGGATTGGGTCAAAATCGGACATTGTGCAATAATCGAATTAAAATTAGGTGTTGATGAGATAAGTAGCACATGGAGATTCCAATAAATGGAACACAAGTGGCGGACGGGTAGTAGGCTCAATGTGGGCCATGTCCATAGTTGGGGCTGACAGGTTTTGGTCGACATGAGACCCATAAATCAAGTTGGAAGATGAATGTGACGCCGTGGGGTGAAATAAAATCAGGTCACGCGTCAGGAAAGTTGTGCAAAGCAAATGGAGCACAAAATGACGTGTCTGAGTGGGACACGAAGGTCATGGGTGACGAGCGTCTCGAGTAGATCTTGCATGAGAAGTTGGTTTCAAGAAACTGATTGGTCTTGCGCTCCCAAATTAAAAGTCACGGTAACGTGCTAATAATGATCAAGGAAAAGAGTGGGAAAAATAATTAATAATCAAATGGTCTAAATCGACCCGAAGTTCAGCGAAGCAAAAAGAGCACAAAGGGAACAAGTTTGGATGGGACACTATGTACCATCATGAAGGTAATCCTGTCCACTCCAAAACTTGTGAAGAAGATTTCCAGAGTTGAACATTCCTGACACTCCAAATATCAAAGGCATGGAAAAGTACACTTACAGATAAATAAATAGAATAAAATATTTATCAAAACCAATCAATCAGAAAAATAAAATAAAATGAAAAAAAAATCAACCCGAAATTCAGGTTGCTCACATCCTACCCACCTTATAAAAATTTCGTCCTCGAAATTAAAATGTCCATACTCCCTCTAGGTCAAACCCCCACAATCAAAGTCCCAGAACTTAAACAAATCATACCATCAAAAGGACAACGTACAGGGTCATGGCATATGGTGGTAGTGAAAGTCCCATCTAGGTATACTAGTCGTGCTAATACCAAAACGGTCATAGTGTATCAAAACACACAAGCAATCCAGGGTGGTAAAATAGAAAGATTACAGAAATAACAAATTATCAAAACTGTAAGGCGGTCTACCATCCTATATGAAAACTGGTACTTATTAAAAAAAATAAAGAAAGGTAACTACCAATCATCTAAAATGGTACAAAAAAATCAAATTCAAAAGTTAAAGAATTGAAAGTCACTTGCATTGAAATCCAATCACAATATATATAGAGAGAGCGTTAGAGAGGAAAAAGCTAGCATTATGTGTATGGTGACATGTTCATATGGTTAGATAGTAGCGTGGGTGTACGTGAAATATACATGAAATTGTAGATGAGGATTTGGATTTCAAACAATAGCTATCCTGTTACACTACTCATGGCATATGGGTTAACAATCTACAATATACAACCTATTAAATCACAACTAACTCAATGCTTCCAATATCCTAACATGATAGAGAAGAAACCCTAACATACTATTCATACATTTATCTATGCATACAGTTCAATATTACATGTTAAATCTGAAATTGAACTAAACATGGAAGTCATGGTAAAAAAATGTTAACATGTAACTAGTTTCCAGGATTTTGGAAAAATTTGAACATCAAAACTAACTCAATGTTTATCACAACCTAACATGTAAGAATATGAAACCTAAATTTATATCCCTACTTACAATAATGTACACAGCTCTAAATATCACATAAAAAAATTAAAACAACAAATTGAACTAACACTTGAATCCGTATTAAGGGTTAATATGCACACAGTCTCAGATTTTACAAATTTAACATAACTTAACCAATTTCTCTAAGAATTGAAACCCTGCCGATATCATACATGTGCAGTTATGTAAACAAAACTAACAACATGAAACCTATATTTGAGCTACGACTTTAAACTGGAAAAAGCAGAAAACCAGGAATATTGGGGTTTGGAAATTAACATCAACAACATATTAATATTTATTTAGATAGGCTGGAAATCAAGCGTAGCATGCATATGTATCAGGCAAAGTGTCTGCTATATATATATATATTCATGTGCATTCTCATGTCCCAATTTAAAATTAATTCTACGTTAAGACTAACATTTAAATTCCTACCAAAATTGCAAGCAGGTGATTGACGAAATTAAGACAGTTTTATTATCATTATTATTATTTAATACTAGAATAATAGCAAGGAGGAAATAACAATGAAATCTGTTTTGCTTATCTGTTTAAGGAAAAACCATTTTGAAACCCAGAGCTGAAATATCAAATCCAAAATAAGTCTAGCAAAATCATTGATTCATTGTATCAAGAAGAAATTCATAGAAGAAGTTACACAAAGGTTTATAAAAATAACTAAAGTTACTCCTAAGCTAAATAATGAGAAGCAAACAAACAAAACAATTAATAATTTTTTTTGAAGAACTAAAACAAGAGTAGAGAAAACATGTTTCGAAAATATTTAAGGTACAATCTGATAATCATATGCGTTTATCCAAAATCATGGTACTCTAAATCCTCGTCATACTAGTAAGCAAGGCTACGATAATCACAGAGTCCTCGACTTAGGCACATACCTCTAGAATCATGGTATTTAACATTTTTGCGATGCCACTAGCTTGGCTGCGAAAACCTTAAATTCCCACACCCGAGAAATATATCCAAGTCAACTATATGTCCTCACCATGCTGGCTAATATGACTGTAGAAGACTAGATTCCAAAACTTAGATGACCTAGCCCATATAATTTCATCTTGACAAAACTAAATTAAATCAACAATGAATACTCAAAAATCAAATTTATCAACGAACATCAAGATTCAAAAATGAACAAAATCCTTCAAATCATATAACTACAAACTCGGATGCTATAGCTAACATCAAGATTCAAAATTCAACAATCTTCATCAAAATCAATAAATATAAACTCAAACTCAATAATAATCCGTCAAAATCAAATTCAATAGTAGAAAGTAAAGATAAATCAATCAAGGAAAAAGAGTTTTCAAATTGAAGTTAAATAAGATTCTCAAGGGTCGTCCCGGGAATCTCTCAAGGGTCCCGATTGTGATTGAGTACCTTCAAAATATATCCTAATCCTACTGCAGGCTGTAGTGGTACTCTAGTTTGAATACCACTACATAAACTCGACCTGCATGGGCCACCACTAAAAACGTGTCACGACCCGCACCCTAGAGTTAGGGCACGAGAACGTAACAACGTCCAGCCTACGCCGCAGTGTCGGCGGTAGAACGCTGTCCTAGGTCTCAATGCATCTAACAGTATAAGACTAAACAGTTTATACTCCCCGAATGGGGGTGACATAGCAGAATGTAAACTCAATCACATCTAAGGTAGAGCATAATGGAAGATAGATAAAACATGAAATCCAAAGAGATACAGCAGATAGAAGTCTAAGTGTCTAAGATACAAACTCAGAGTACATCTCAAAACTTAAATACTGTAATCCATAAATACAACTCAAGATGACAAAAAGTAAACTATAAGAAAATCCTAGCTATCTATGCAACCTCTACTGTCTCCACTAGGCTAGCAGGCAACCTCCAAGCTATCTGTAAAATTTATCAACAGGTCCAGTCAGGACTGGAGCGAGCACAATACATCTCAATAAGTCATAGCAGGAAAGAAAATGTAATCATGCTAGAGAATAAAATACAGGATCTGAAGAATAGCATAATGTAAAAGAGAGACTGTAAGTAAATATCTACGATATATATAAAGAGAGACAGTGCTAGTGATTTAGAGTACAGACGAACATGTGAATGGCTTAGGACTGATTCATGACTACACTAAGAGTGATTCATGACTACACTACTTTGGATATTTATTCACATGACCATTCATACTCCCCCGTACCCCAATCAATACACAAGGATCCAGTCAAGTTACGTTAAGATTCGTGACTAAACTAATACCCGTATAGGGTGATTCATGAATTGATTCGTGAAGTCTCGGTGATCATGAGGGTACATGAGTCACTAGCTGATTCCTGAAGATTCATGATAATAGAAGCATAAGATACGTGATGCAAGTGAAACACACATGAGACAAAAGTATCTGATGCTCCCGAGAAGGATAACATCTCATGAAGGGATCCATATAGTACCAATCCGTGTTCCAACGTGTCAGCATCAAGTAAGATAGTCTAAAGCAGGAAATATAATCCTAAACATGATATGAAATGATCAGAGAATGTACTCGTCTGATAACCTGAACAGCTGATAAGTATAGGGGTCCGACTGAAGCTACAGAGTCCTATTTAAAGCAATACAAGTTACAAGGTGTTCAAGTTGTAATAAATGAATCTCTACAAACAATCCATTTTATCCTAGGTTCTTCTAAGTCAAATCAACTCTAGGTCGACTCCGGCCAATAATCTAGTCAAACTAGGTCAAGTGTTGACTTATAGTTGACTTTGGGTCAACTGTTCAACTTAGGTCAAACAGGGTCAATTCTAGTCTAATATAAAGTGTACTTCGTTATTCGTACATCGAAACTTACGACACGTAAATCGAGATAAGATGATCAACGGTAAAGTTGATAATCTTATTATAATGTTTTACGTGTCCATCTTGTTAATTTCAGCGATGAGAGATCACTGGAATTGACTGATCTCAGTTTCGTTGTACTAATCCCGAAATACGAACATTATAAGAATTAATTATTAATAAATTATAAAAAGGTTAAACTCAGAGAAATTATCAACAAATATTGTCGGACGATGAAATAAACATCACCAACGTGTCCAGAATGGTCAAATTAGCTAGGATAGCCTACCCAACGGTCCAATTTGGACACAAGGGTAAAAAGGTAATTTCGGGTCAAAACGGTGTCCGTGTCGGAGCCGTTTTGCACCGAAAAATGTGCAAGAAAACAAGTCTACAAAATATAACAAATTATATGTCCATAAAACCAGAATGACGATACGAATCCAACGGTATCTCCAGAATTGGATTCCGTTGACCCGATCTCAATTTGGCCCGTTGACCAGAACTTGGAATTCCGGTTTGTACGGAAATGCGTGCCAGAGCCAAAGTTCTCAAAACTTAGCAAACTACATGTCAACGAGTCCAAAATGGCGATACGAACTCAACGGTATATCCGGAATTGGATTCCGATGAGGCGGCGTCAAAAAGTCCCGTTGATCCAGAATATGGGACCCACTTTGCACCAAAAAATGTGCCAGGGCCCACGTTCTCCAAATCTAACAAATTTTATATAAAAACATGCCAGAACGATGCCACGAGTCTAATGGTGGTGTCAGAAATGAAATCTGGTGTCCCGTGTTCAAAAATAGAATTTTACAAGTTGGAAATTACGAATTCGGACGGCCAACTTTGGCATCGAATTCAACCAGTCAAACAAGCTCACAATGAAACGAAAGTAGAGGGGGTAGTAAGAGGGTTATACCAGCTTCGCACAGGAATTGGTAGCACGCCAAAAGGAGCTATGGTGGAGGAGATACAAGCTGACGAAGTTGGCCCCACGAAACTGTCCAAATTTAATACAATTTAAACGGTCAACTTGGTGGCCGGTTTTGATGTATCAAACGATAAAATTAAAGGACAAAAATTGACAGGGATGAAGGTGGGCGAAGAAATTGCCGATCCAACGGTCGAATTTCCAAGAAAACATGTGCGAAGTCGCTGCGACGGAGCGCCAAAATGAACTCGATTCCGCGTGCGTCACGACGGGACGTCGTACAAAATGTACGAATCGCCTCGACGGCGCATCCCAGAGGACGATGGCCGTCAGGAGAAGGCAGCCTTGGGTTCGCCGGAGAGGAGGCCATCCACGGAGGGGGTTGGCCACGCCGGTGT